>JABWIB010004273.1:15398-28548 GCA_016617825.1 Platyplectrum ornatum
ATACGCGGCTCAATAAGCCTCAAGCACAAGTTTTTCTCCCTTACGCTGTTTGCCCTGTAGTCAGGATACTACTTTTGAGTTGTTGTGTTTTAAGACTTTTAAGACTAATGATCCTCATAATAAATCATTTTGTTCATTGCATTTATGATTTCTTTTTTTCTTTTATTGTCTTTGTAGTCTGTGAGGACAGCTGTCCATGCTGTGGCCACTTTCAATTCCATCAAGGTTAGTCCTAGGATTGATTCTTCTCTGCCTTTTATTAGATGATTTCCTTTAGTTGGTGTATGGCACCTTTTTTTATAGAACCTGGAATGATTGTAACAAGGGTTTCCAGTAAGTTAGTGGTTCTCATGGCAGCCTGACCCTCCTATAAAATATAACTTGTTGTCTTTACTCCTGTAGGAACTGAATGAGCGCTGGAGATCCCTTCAGCAGCTGGCAGAGGAGAGGAGTCAACTCCTGGGCAGTGCTCATGAAGTACAGAGGTTCCACAGGTAAGGAGGAGAAATAAGGAGCCACCTAGGGCTGCAAATTGTACGGCACAGCAGATATATCATGCTATAAATGCTACAGCTGAAAATTCAAATATCATGTAAGTGGCAACAGATGTCACTGGTGCCTAGGGGTAGGTGAAAGGGCTGCTGGGCACAAAGCAGGCATCAGTACATGGAGAAATGACTGTACGCTTTTGCAGAGTAGTTTTTGTTTGACGTTAATACCCTATTTCTTTGCAGAGATGCTGATGAAACCAAGGAATGGATTGAGGAGAAGAACCAGGCTTTGAACACTGATAGCTATGGTCATGATTTGGCAAGTGTTCAGGCACTGCAGCGCAAGCACGAGGGATTTGAGAGAGATCTGGCTGCCCTGGGTGACAAGGTAACAGGAAGTTTTCTATTTAGTGGTGGTCTAGGCTGCACTCATTGCGAACCTGCCTTAGTGAACTAATGGTCAGACATCGATGTTTATTTATGTTGGATATGGGTATAAGTCATGTTACAGTGACATACTCCTTTTACCATCATAATCATGGGGTCATATTGATGATCTCCTGGATCTTATTCTTGTCATAGGTAAATTCCCTGGGAGAGACAGCTCAGCGTCTAATCCAATCTCATCCAGAGTCTGCTGATGACATCCAGGAGAAGTGCACAGAGCTCAACCAAGCATGGAACAGCCTTGGCAAACGGGCTAACAAACGCAAAGAGAAACTAGGAGACTCTCATGACCTGCAGCGCTTCCTGAGTGACTTCAGGTAGGAAAATCACATGAAGGTCTAAGCAGGGATTGTCCTCCCTGTACNTAATCACAAGCATGGAAGTCACAAACACGTTCTTCTGGCATGCCCATGGTAGCTAGCTGATTATTNTTGAGTTTATTAAGTATTACATGTTAAATATATTTTTATTTTGTCTTTTCTAGGGATCTCATGTCCTGGATTAATGGAATTCGTGGCCTTGTGTCATCTGACGAACTGGCCAAGGATGTGACAGGAGCAGAAGCTCTGCTTGAGAGGCATCAGGTGGGTTGTGGGATATTCTCTTGTGCATTGTGCTTTTGTTTTTGGTTTGTATTTTTTTTTTTTTTTTTTTTTTTTTTTTTTTTTAGGTAGTAACTTATGGTTATGCTTTTCCTTTCTCTTAGGAGCACCGTACAGAGATTGACGCCAGGACTGGCACTTTCCAGGCATTTGAACAGTTTGGACAACAGCTGCTGGCTCGAGGGCATTATGCCAGCCCAGAAATTAAGGACAAGCTGGACATACTAGATCAGGAACGTGCCAGCTTAGAGAAGTCCTGGGTGCAGCGTAGAATGATGCTGGATCAGTGTTTGGAACTTCAGGTACACTGTTTCCAGGTTCATTGATACCTGTTTAAATCATTTTCTTTTTCAATGTTATAAAGACCTTGGGGTGTTTTTTTTTTCTTTTCTTTCTCTGTTCAGCTGTTTAACAGAGACTGTGAGCAGGCAGAGAACTGGATGGCTGCCCGTGAAGCCTTCCTCAATAGTGAAGACAAAGGCGATTCCTTGGACAGCGTTGAGGCACTCATCAAGAAACACGAGGACTTTGATAAGGCCATTAATGTGCAGGTAAACTGAAATCTCATAGACCAGCATCATAATGAGCATGGATTAGCCCCAGCTTAGAAATGTTTCTTCATTCCCCANACCTTTACCCTAATCACCAATAACTAGGCACATCAGTTGTGATTTCAAGCAACATCTGTTTACTCTCTCACAGGAGGAGAAGATTGCTGCATTACAGGCTTTTGCTGACCAGCTAATAAATGCTAACCACTATGCCACTGGAGACATTGCGGCTCGTCGCAATGAGGTCTTGGACAGGTGGGTTAAAATCTATAGGGAGTATTGTCATTCTATTGGTACTCCATGGTAGACTGTATAGCTCTGTAATCATTGGCCACTTTATCCAAGTGCTATGTCCTGTTCGCAGGTGGCGCCGNTTGAAGGCTCAGATGATCGAGAAGAGGTCCAAACTTGGCGAGTCTCAAACTCTGCAGCAATTTAGCAGAGATGTGGATGAGATTGAGGCCTGGATTAGTGAGAAGCTGCAGACAGCCAGTGATGAATCGTATAAGGATCCCACTAACATCCAGGTAATTGCAGACCACCATCCTAAGCCTACTGCTACCTGCAATTACTATCTAGTTTCAGTTCCATTGTAACTCTTTAATGAAATTGTACACATTCAAAGTTGTATTTTGTTTTTATTCAGTNAATTTTATTTCCACTTATTAATTGCCATTAGGTTTCATCAGCATTACGGCAATTGTTTCCTGTCTTTACCTATAAGTAAGTGCACAATGAGGAGCTGCAGGGAGAGAAATTGCATCCGTCAGCATAATTCACCTGCAGCTCTCAGACAGGCCCTATTGGAACTTGACAGTTCTTGGTATTTATAGTGATCGACTGCATTTATATACTATAATATCATCTTCCCTCCTCTTCAGCTCAGGTGTAGGAAGCTATGTCACAAAGAAGGTAATAGGGGAAAATATGCAAGTATAAAAATGTGATGCCCAATACCAGGGACAAAAGAAATCTGTTCCTGTAGATTTGGGGCCTTGGTTGGATTCTTATCGCTCAGATCAGTATTGCCATATACTAAAATAAGGACCAATTGTTAAGTGTCTAAACATATTATAAAGTTTGATAATGTTGAAATAGCTTTTTTTTAACAGCAAATTGCTGTACAATATAATGCAGATGCCTATCCATGCTTTATTTTAAGTTATAGTATCCTGTACTCAATACCTTCTTTTTCTTAATCTGTTTTTATAGCTTTCCAAATTACTGGTAAGTTGTCAGGAAGTGTTCATTGTGCTTCTCACCTCAGTTTGTAATCACCTGTTAATGTTTTGTTATTTTGTTTTTTCTGTTTAAGCCAACCATAACTGTCTCGTTTTATTTTTTTGTTTTGTAGTACTTTAGTTAATATCAGCTTTATCATTTTTGCTGTTTTGTACTATGGATTTTTATCGTCTTTGTGAAGACACTCTTCTGCATGATATTAAATATCGCTGACTACCCCTCTCCCCATTAGAAGGGGTATTTCTAACCATAGTTTTCCTCCAGTGGTTGTGGCATTTGCACCAATGTAGAGGTCACAATTGTATTAGTTGTACCAACATTCAGCTGAATGAAAATGAATGAATGAAATTTCAACATTTCATTTAAAAATAGTTTTTACCTTTTATGGTCAGTGTTCATAATAATGATTGCAAGCTACCCAGATGTCTACAGCATACCATTTAGTATAAATTCTTTATATGTCACAGGTTGCANATGTTTTGTCCTGCCACAACATTAATGCACAAGACAGTGGTACTAATTACCATTTAGAATATTTGCCACCACAATTAATCGCTGGCTTTCAAAATCAAGGAGTCAGATGCTAATAACTGTTGATTTTGATTATGGTTACAAACTCTAAATTTGCTTTGTTCAGTTCACTATGGTAAATGAAAGGAAGTTTCATACCTCATGCAGAAGTGTATTTCTTACCTACTTCTATGTGCGTCGCATTACTTATTCAACTTTATTTTTGCAGCTGAATGTTATATGTTCTCCTATCACCCAGTTACCACACCCCTAATGTCCTTTATTCATCTAAAATTCAATACAATAATTTATTGTATTGAATGTACATATATATGGAATATATATGAAATAGTGTTTCACTGGCATTCTGTAAGCACCGGTCCCTTTAATGTGCTCTATACCTGAGATGTTCTCCTCTTACCTGCCTTTTATTATCCTATAGAGCAAGCACCAAAAACACCAGGCATTTGAAGCAGAACTTCATGCTAACGCAGATCGTATCCGTGGCGTCATAGATATGGGAAACTCTCTTATCGATCGTGGCGCATGTGCGGGCAGCGAAGACGCAGTTAAGGTAAGAAGCTGCTTCTAAGTAGACCGTAATAGTATTAAATTTCTTCACAGTACATATAGCATTGTTCATATCTACAAGGTGACTATTCTTTCCATAACTTAGTCAACTTTGTCTCAGACTGTATCTCTGCCGTANCTTTTGTGAATGAAATATTTGTGCTGATTTACATGTGGCTGTACATTCACTAATATATTTGTGTGATTATTTTTTTTGTTCAGGTTCGTTTGGGAGCACTAGCTGACCAGTGGCAATTCTTGGTACACAAATCTGCAGAAAAGAGCCAGAAGTTGAAAGAGGCAAATAAGCAACAGAACTTTAACACTGGCATCAAGGACTTTGATTTTTGGCTGTCAGAGGTAATGGAAACTTTTAAAGTGGAATGATTNAAGTGGAAATTTTTCTGCATATATATTGTGCTTACATTTTGTTCTATTGTCAACTAGGTGGAGGCTTTGTTGGCTTCAGAGGATTATGGGAAGGACTTGGCATCTGTTAATAACCTTCTTAANAAACACCAGCTACTAGAAGCTGATATCTCTGCCCATGAGGTAAGCCGTGAAATCAAACAGCTGTAGATACATATAAATATAATAAGAGTTTGGTAGATGGTCATCTGCTCTTCTGCTGTAGGACCGACTGAANGATCTGAATGGTCAGGCTGACAGCTTGATGACCAGTAGTGCTTTTGATACCACCCAAGTAAAGGAGAAACGTGACGCCATCAATGACCGCTTTCAACGCATTAAAGGAATGGCATCTGCCCGCCGCAGCAGGCTTAATGAGTCCCATCGTCTTCATCAGTTCTTCAGAGACCTTGATGATGAAGAGTCTTGGATCAAGTATGTTTTCACAGGATAACTTCAATTCATTGTAGTCAACTGTGTGAGAATCATCCAGTAGAATTAATTGGATGGTTGCCATTACCTTAACTAGATAGCATGAACATTAAATGAGAATTCCATAGTTTCTGTACTTTTTCCATTCTTTAATAACCAGTCTTTAATTAATTATAAAGGGAGAAGAAGCTCTTGGTCGGGTCAGATGATTATGGTCGTGATTTGACCGGTGTTCAGAATCTGAGAAAGAAGCATAAAAGGTTGGAAGCCGAGCTTGCTGCCCACGAACCTGCCATCCAGGTAGGTGTAGAAGTGAATGGTTGAGTTTCTGTAGGCCTGACCGTATTCTATAGAATGTGGTGCACTCATTGATTGGATGGATGTCAAATCTTTTAGGGTGTGCTGGATACTGGTAAGAAGCTCTCTGATGACAACACTATTGGAAAGGAAGAAATTCAGCAGCGACTGGCTCAGTTTGTGGAACACTGGAAGGAGTTGAGGCAGCAAGCCTCAGCCAGGTGGGGATTTCCTTCTATTGTTNGAGAACATTCTGTAGAGTGGTTGGATTAGGTGCCCTGCAGTTTGGACCAATGAATCAATGTCCAGACATGGAGATGTTTTCAGTGATCTGCAGTGTTATCAGTGTTACCTTCACAAACCTTTGAGTCACACTGTGATTATGTCCAACAATTGTATTGTCTATTGCTTGCAGGGGACAAAGATTGGAAGAATCTCTAGAGTATCAGCAGTTTGTAGCCAATGTTGAAGAGGAGGAAGCTTGGATTAACGAGAAGATGACCCTAGTGGCCAGTGAAGACTATGGTGATACTTTGGCCGCCATTCAGGTGAGGAGACTGTGGAAATATAGAATTTTGAGGGCAGATAAGAACCACATCTGCCATGCCATACACTCTCCACCCTCTGAAGCCACTCTTCCCTGCACCCACTACTCTCCACTCTTTATTTGATGACCAATTAGAACTGTGTCCAACCTTTCTATGTGCCATCTATTATTAGGGACTACTAAAGAAACACGAGGCCTTTGAAACTGACTTCACCGTACACAAGGAAAGAGTCCATGATGTCTGTACCAACGGAGAAGACCTCATCCAGAAGGTAAGATACACTTAGGCATTCTTTAGAATGGATATATCCAGCTACCTGACAGAATAACTAGATAGGTCTTATTTTACTTTTAGAACAATCACCATGTGGATAACATAACCGCTAAGATGCAAGGCCTCCGGGGAAAAGTGTCCGAGCTCGANAAGGCAGCCGCACAACGCAAGGCCAAACTGGACGAGAACTCCGCCTTCCTTCAGTTCAACTGGAAAGCAGATGTGGTGGAGTCATGGATTGGTAGGATTCCATCCATATGTAGTTTCCATGCCATGTTTGAATCATTTATACTAGAACTATGAAAATTCAAACATTTTAAAGCAGTNAACAGTCCCTTGCAAAATTCAATGGATTTTTGGTTTTTAAGTTTCCTAATATTTTATGCTTTGCTAAAGTCAACTTGACAGTTTTCCTTCACTCCCTAATCGTGACAGAATTGCCTGGTAGAGGATGGGGCAATTTAGATTTTTCTAATTGTTTTGTAAAATGTTTTTTTATTTTATGTCTGTTTTTGTGGACCTTAGGTGAGAAAGAGAACAGTTTGAAGACTGATGATTATGGCAGAGATCTATCATCTGTGCAGACATTACTTACTAAGCAGGTGAGGGTTTGGCCCTTCTCTAAATGTGTGGCTGCAAAAGATACAACCCAAGTGTTGTCCTACAAGTTCCATGTAACTGGAGTACGCAGTAATCCTTTCTTTTATGTCAGGAAACCTTTGATGCTGGNCTCCAGGCATTCCAGCAGGAGGGTATCACCAACATCACAGCACTGAAAGACCAGTTGGTCGCCGCCAAACATGTCCAGTCCAGAGCCATTGAGTCCCGCCATGCCTCCCTCATGAAACGATGGAACCAACTGCTGGATAACTCCGCTGCCCGCAAGAAGAAACTCCTGGAGGCTCAAGAGCACTACAGAAAAGTACATTGTGTTTTATAATTACGAAGTAACCCAGTGGTTGGATTTTGAGAAGGTTGTCATATGTGCTGATTTTACTACCACCTCATAAAAACTTTGCTTCTCTCTTAGGTTGAGGACTTATTCCTGACTTTTGCCAAGAAGGCGTCTGCTTTCAACAGCTGGTTTGAGAACGCAGAGGAGGACCTGACTGACCCAGTCCGCTGCAATTCCCTGGAAGAAATCAAAGCTCTACGCGAAGCACACGATGCATTCCGGAATTCCCTTAGCTCCGCGCAGACAGACTTCAACCAGTTGGCTGAACTGGACCGACAGATCAAGGGCTACTGTGTTGCCTCCAACCCTTACACCTGGTTCACAATGGAAGCTTTGGAAGAGACTTGGCGTAACCTGCAGAAGATTATAAAGGTAGGATGACTCCTCAATGGCCGACATTTCCATTAGTATGAGCACTGTTTTGCAGAGGTGTAAATATTATGTCTAAGTTGCATACCTCCAGTTTAGTTGCTTGGTGTCTCATCTAGCATAGATCCTTACACACTCTGGTATTCACTCTATAGGAACGGGAATTGGAGCTACAGAAAGAACAAAGGCGACAAGAAGAAAACGATAAACTACGCCAGGAGTTTGCCCAACATGCAAATGCATTCCACCAGTGGATCCAGGAGACGAGGTTACTTATACCTACATTCAGCGATGGCTGTCTGTCGTGTGCATTCCATCTGTGTTCTTCAAGTCCATCTTTATTTAATGTCAAACTGTTCCTTATCTTGTTATATAATCTACAATCTGTTTATTTTGTAATTGATTGTGTACCTATGTAAACTGTTTTTTCACTTTGTGTGTTCTTCTTTCCCCTTCTTTGCTGCTACCTTCATGTGCCTCTATCCATAGGACCTATCTGCTGGACGGGTTAGTATCTTGAGATTGTGATGTAAATTGTTGAATGCATTTGATATTAGGTTGTGTGAACAAAATGTTTTTGTTTAGGAAAACTTGCCTGCTTAGGGTCAGTCAGTCAGGGTCATAAATGGGGATAGAGACATTTCTACCAACTGAGCAGCTTTTTTTATCCTTATTGTACCATTTTGAAGCTGAAGCAGTTTCCCACACTATAGCAGTCATTTATGACTTTNCTCTGGTAGGGTGCAGTGTGATAACATGTTTCCACAGCAGCTGGAGAGCAGGTGGTGAACTCCTGAAACAGAA
This sequence comes from Platyplectrum ornatum, assembly GCA_016617825.1. NCBI lineage: Eukaryota > Metazoa > Chordata > Amphibia > Anura > Limnodynastidae > Platyplectrum > Platyplectrum ornatum. The sequence goes on from JABWIB010004273.1 coordinate 23,898, forward strand.
CAGGGGCATTTAACTAATTATTCTTGGAGTTGTCCTTTCCTAATACCTCTCTCCATCCCGTGTGATATTAACCTGTGAAGGGTTTCTGTGTCCTGATCCATGTGTGAGTGTGGGGTATTCACTGTTGGGTCTCTCTTCTTTAGCATAGCCTATCGCAGAGTCATACGTGTGTATCAGTATGAAGTTGGGGATGACCTGTCTGGAAGGTTCCGTTTTTCTTCTTTCCTTTTTCCACTGGTTTTCTGTGGCACCGTTATGCTTCTTCTGTACTAAAATCACACTGCTAAGCCCTAAGCAATGGACTGCCACCATATACTGTGGTTGCCTTTTACCCTTCAAAACTGGTGCAGATAATAAGCAATATCACATCAGCTACTGTTGAAGCGGGGAAACAAATAACTTTTTTTTTTTTTTTTACCTGGAGCCATAACATAATTTTATACTTTTAAATAGTGTTTCTCTTTCCTTCTGTAGAGTACCCTATCTCATTTAAAACAAAAAAAAACACTTATTTAATATTCTTGGAGATAATGGACTTTTTTTCCATTGTCCATCACAGGTGTGATCTTCTAACACCCACATCTCACTTCTAGCACAATTAAGTCACTGGTTTATTTGCATCTGGCAAATAGAGGCATCTGCCTTGTTGTGTTTGGTTGGCTGGCATCTTGTAGTGGCTGTGACATTTAAGCAAATGGTGTGGGTGGTGTTGAGCACATTGTGATGCCTCTTATCTGTGTGTGGGCTTAGACATTGCTCACTGATTGTTCACTAACCACATGTGTGGCTCCCATGGATAGGCTTGATGCCTGGGCACCTGACTGCGCTCATGCACCTGTGTTCTATATACATTGAGCCTTAGTGTGCGGTGGCATAGTAGTGCTTGCATGGAGCTGTTCTTGTTGAGTACNGGCCCCATGGTTAAAATGAATCACATTGTTTAAATGAACACTGGTTTCTGAAAGATGATGATCTAAAGCTCCTCCAGTAAAGCCACCACTGTCCTCTCCTCCTTCTAATTGATGTTTCTGCACAGGTCTTGTATGGTTGAAGAGTCTGGAACATTGGAATCACAGCTCGAGGCAACAAAGGTTTGTTTTTCTCTGTCATCTGGTCTCTCTCGGGTGTTAGTTCAGTGATTTAAATATCCTGACTTTTGTGGTTTTTGTTAACTTTCAGAGAAAACACCAGGAAATCCGTGCAATGAGAAGCCAGTTGAAGAAGATAGAAGACCTTGGAGCAGCCATGGAAGAAGCCTTGATATTGGATAATAAATACACGGAACACAGTACAGTCGGACTGGCACAGCAGTGGGACCAATTAGACCAACTGGGCATGAGAATGCAACACAACCTCGAGCAGCAAATCCAAGCCAGGTGAGGAACAAGTCAAAATAAACAATATTTTATAATTGAGGACCACTGAAACAATGAAGGGTGTATGGAGCCTATTTCATGTTTTCTACCATTTACAAATCATAACTCTTACATCCACCTAATCCTTTTACTGAAAATCTTAGTCCATAGAAATATGACTTATACATAATTGAATTGTTCTTGGTTCACCCAAATCGGCCCATAAGACCAGCTGCATAGTAATGGGCCGGATTCAGGCGGTCGGAAAACATCATTTTCCACAGTCTGGTTTTGGAAATGTACCGGCAAAATAGAGTGCACATACAGTCCGAGCTCTGTATGTGCAGACAGGTATGCATATGTGAGGTACGCAGGGGGCTGGTATGTAAAGTGTACAATAAGGGATTGGTTATCTACCTCTGGACCCTCTGTATAGGGAGAGCAATAGGGCTCTGAATTCTTAGCTAAGCAAGTTCAGCGTTCAGTTCACTGAACACTAAGGAGACATTTTTTTTTATTTTTTTTATATATATATATATATAATGCCAACACTAATCTTTATTTTATCTTGTCTTTCAGAAACACTACAGGTGTAACAGAAGAAGCTCTGAAAGAGTTCAGCATGATGTTTAAGTAAGTGTTGTCTATATCACTGCATTATTCAGTCTTGTGCACTGTGGTTGCTTCAAAAGTCCACACAGTCTAAGAAACCCTTTTCCTATGTACAGGCACTTCGACAAGGATAAGTCTGGTCGTCTGAACCACCAGGAGTTTAAGTCTTGCTTGAGGTCCCTCGGATATGACCTTCCTATGGTAGAAGAGGGAGAGCCTGACCCAGAATTCGAGACCATTTTAGACATAGTAGATCCCAACAGGTAAATATCCCACAATCCACAAGGTCAGATATGATTTAGTGACTGTTCTAGTGACTAATTTCTTATGTNTTTGTGTCACTCCAGAGATGGACACGTGTCCCTGCAGGAATACATGGCGTTCATGATCAGCAGGGAAACCGAAAATGTTAAGTCCAGTGAGGAGATTGAAAGTGCATTCCGCGCGCTCAGTACAGAGCAGAAACCATATGTCACAAAGGAAGAACTGTACCAGGTGAGAGCCTCTGAAAGGCCCAGCGTCCTCTTTCAGTCTCCTCACCNCTGCCTGTGGCTTTACACTAGGGCTATGTTCTTTTTGTATTGCATAACTGATCACATGGTTCACATTGCACTCTATCTATTAGCTGGTATTTAGGGATTCCTTGGGTATACATGTGAAAGTCGTCTGTTCCGCTGTTCACATTATGGTATATTCACGCCAAACTACACCAGTTTTCTTGTGCTTGGAAAACTTTAATTATCCATACAACATGTGACTACTGTGGAAAATGGCTGCAAATCAATAGTCAACCTGCGACAATCCAGATGTGAAACTACAACTCCCAGCTAGTTCCAAAGACATCAGCATTCCAGACTCCTGGNAAAGCATGATGGGATTTGTAGTTTGACAACATCTGGAGTGTCATAGGCTGAGCATTCCCAAACTGTGTCAAGTACAAGTGGATCTAAATCTATTTCACTTTGATTTGCTTAGAGAAAAAGAAACATTACAGTAGTAAAAGCATCAGGGATTATATGTATAAATTTTGGCAATCTNGAACAAACTAGCTTTGCTATGTATTAGCTATAATGAATATAAATATGCCCCNTCTGTACAAAATTGTCTTAAACTGAGCAGCAGGATCACCTTTAATATATTGTTAAGGTTATAACAATTGTTGTTCATGTTAGAAAGCAGCTTTCTATTATGTGCTATTCCCAGGACCTGTTTCTTAATAATGATTGTACATTCACTCTCTCCTCAGAACCTAACACGTGAACAGGCAGACTACTGCATCTCGCACATGAAACCATACATGGACAGTAAAGGCCGGGAGCTGCCCTCTGCGTACGACTATGTGGAATTCACACGCTCGCTCTTTGTGAACTGACCTAGCAGAATTAAAGCCCTTGCTTGTGCCTGCTGACTTTAGCTGTGCATGTCTGTCGCTCCCACCTTGTGTCCTCACTGTGTTGTCAATGCTATTAGCCAACTGAAGAAGCAATATNAGCAGTGTGCTTTAATAAATGTTAATTATTCAATGTCCTGTGTCTTACTTGTGAGTGGTCCTAATAGTATCTATTTGAGTGGCCCTCTGACCATCCTGGTGCCACATCTCACATGTTATCTTAGTGATCAGGTCATGCATATCTATAACTACTATTCCAATATCTAAAAAACTGATACCAGATTAAACAGAGAAATATGATCATGTAGAACTGGAGACAACCCTGGTAAAGATGACCAGACAGAACTTCAGCCTTTTCAAATCANTGGTGGCCAATGTTGTGGTAATTTGTCAAATTACCTAATCATATTAGCAGATGATTCATGAAAATACTCTACCAAGTAACATAGAATGAGATGAGGAAGATGACTGATGAGAGCTTGTGTTCAGCCAACAAGACTTTATTCATTCTAGTTTTCAATATTTACATAAGGTACATAAACAAAATAGTCCAATGACCCAAGTCCCTCAGGATCAATCTGTGACCATGCTGGCCAGTTCATCCAGTTGGATTGCCTCTCTAGCTCCTTGCTCTGTGAAGTCAGAACTTAGCTGCCATATCTTGACCACCCCGGTGGCGTNGCCAGCTGCCAGGAGGTGGGTCTGCGCATGGTTGAACTGCAGACAATAAATGGGCTTACCATTGGTTGTTTGCTTTATGCTGAATGATGGCTTCTGGGAGTTTTTTCCAAAATCAAACAACAGCAGTTCACCTATAGTGAAAAACATTATATGTACACATTATATAATGGAAATGGCCCCTGAAAGTCATTNGAAAAATTGCCATAAGTGACTCTTTGCTATCTTGTGGTTCTCCAGCTGTTAATCTGGGTACACACCNGCTGTTATAACTCATGATCTGTCAGTCTTTAGTATTGATTTAAATACTGACCTGCTTAAAGATGCCCCCATACACACTATTTCTGTTTTCCTGTGGAATGCATACAAACTGTTCCCAATGATATGCTTGTAAAAAATGTGGGAATGCGGCTCTGAATATAGTGTCTATTCACGCTGGTTGTGTAAATCTAGGAGCTCCAAAAATTCAAATCCCATGAGGTTTCAAAACATTCTGTATCATCAAGAGACAGTATACCCTGGTAGGATTTCTAATTGTCATGTGATCTGCATGGCAATAACCACCTAAAGCTAACTGATGTGGCCTTAAATAAAAGACTGTAATACCAGACTTGAT
>JABWIB010004275.1:13910-25181 GCA_016617825.1 Platyplectrum ornatum
GAGATTGCAGGGCGATTGAAACGTGGGTATACTGTACACTCTATACTAATTCCATATGTCTGTTGCAAATAGAAACCAATCAGATGAAACTGAGAGTTTGAATCTCATTGGTTGCTATGGGCAACATCCCCACTTTTCAATTCCCCTGCAATCTTCCTGCATGGTAATTTTAGGCCCAGGACTTTTTTTTTTTAACTTCTTGTAAAATAAAAAAAAAAACAACAAATAAAGATTTCTTCTNTGATTTAAATATAGTGAACGGCATTGACCTGAGGATCTTCAAGCAAGATTCTTTTTCTATTCAGTCACAGGGCGATAAGAATGAACAATGAATTATGGCCGATATATTTATAGACGTCCACCACNGAAAGATAAGATGATGTGATAATGTGCATACATAAATGTTATCACAAATGTTGATGGATTAACCTACATGAATGATAAGAATCCTCAAGGGCTGCAAGAAAAACACAGCTTGTAGCCTAAATAGGTGTTTAAGAATAGGGGAAGTGATTTTCACACAGAAAAACATTTATAAATCCGAGCGTACNATGGGTTAATCTGGAAACCTTCCTCCGGTGTGACAGAAGGCTCTAGCAGAGCTGTGTTCTGTTTCGCAAGTGGTGCTGTGTGTTTATAGCCAAACTATTAAAGCCCTATCAAACCCATCAATGCAACTGCACTTTATTGAGTTAAGGCATTATCTTGATACCAGTTAGAAATCATTGCAGACATAAAATACTTTGATTTGCCATTGTTTTCTTTGTGTTATAGTCATTGGAATGTTTCATTCTATAACAATGNGTGATTTACTCTCAACGTTAAATACAGTTTTTGTGGAAATAAATTGAATTGTGAAGTAAATGGCAGATGTTCACATTGCAAAAAAAACAAAAAACATTTTCATCTTTTTATGGTAGGCATCAGCTTTAAAGCATAGAAAAGGATAGTTATATGATGATTCAGCNAATGGTTCATAATGCACAATTCTTTCATTTGCATCCACGTGCAAATGCATAGAATAGGCTGAACGGTACGGCTTGGATTCAGCTATTGCAGGCTTTGGTTTCAGTTTCAAACATGAACCTGTTTAGTGTCAGACATTTGTGAGAAGGCACTTAATAACAGGGGGCAGATTCAGATTTACACTCTCATAACTTCCCTCATGACTTACACTCTTATGGGTAAGACGATGTTGAATTGCAGGGGAGGTAAAATGAATGTCAGTGTTTGCATGCAGGGAGAATACTTTATTGTTGCCTTTTGCACACAGATACTGACCAGCGTTACTGTTACACAATGAGAGTGTAAATCTGAATCTGGCCCAGGGCATATATGAACGCTGAGCACTGTTAGCAGCAGAGCTCAGCCCCACCCATCCTGATTCAAGCTCCGCCTCCTTGCTATGGGGCCCCTGTTTGTGAGAAAACATATAGGAATAACTTTGATTGGAAGAAATATGGTTGATTCAAGTTATTGGTAGAATATGTGAACTGGCAAACCTATTAAAAGGATCGCTNAATTGGAAAGGAATAAAAATATCCATATATTTGTTTTTAATATTTTTAATCATGATGATGCAGCAAATACAATACCGTATTTGGATATATTATATTTAAAANAAGAATTTTATTTTTTTATTTAGAAAAACAATAAAGAATAAACACTTGTTCTTTAGGACATTTCTTTTTATGTTCTGATGAAAAATATTATTTTCATTTTACAATTTTGTCTTGTATGGGGANATGTTCTTTGCACGCTGTTACTGACTCATTTGAGGGCATGGTTTCGTGAAGCATTTTCATTGAAAACCAACTGCCTACAAACATATGTCTTATTTCTCTCTGTCTTTGTTATCAATGGCCCCTAGTCTCAAGCCTTATAAACCTTCTACTTTCTCAGGGCGCGCTGATTCTCTTATGATTGCTAAACATAACATGTTGCTGTGTTCCTCCCAGGCAGATAGCAGATATTACCACTATTATCAATATTGCAATGCTATGTCTGTAAGTAAGGCAGCTGGTATATGTAAGTAATGCCATTGTAGAAAAACAGAAGGAGAGACTACAGGTTGATAGATTTTATCAAACAGTACATTTCCAGATGTTCACTATTTAAAAAAATTGGTTCTATTCACCACAGGATACTGGAGCATCTGATGGGAATAAAGGCTGTGATTAGTGGACATAGTTGGAATTGCTGTATTGGATAANTACATTAATTTGTACTTCAGGGCCAAGTTAGACAGAGTGTCAACTTTAACTGCAGTCTAATAGAGATCTGNCTCACATATATGTGTATCCATAACAGCTGTGCCACTTCTGAAGGTTATATCACTTTATGTCAGTTCTGTCAGGTGCGCATTAATAGCTATTTCCATTGTAACTAAAAACCAGCACAATTGTATGATATGATATAGGCTATATTCATAAAAGTCACCCCGGGCTTCCGTTCACATGCCAAATGTAATAGGACTGTTCTAGATGTCTGCAAGACAGAGAATGTTGTGGCTAAAATACAGTGAGATGATGAGATCTTGCAAGTCTAAACTCAAGAACCCATTAACTGTGAGCTTACAATGTAAAGTTATAACACTGAGACAATAGGACACAGAGAAAACGAATGGTAATGAACAAAGCATTATAGCGATGGGGGGATTGGGGAGAGGGCATGAATTCAATGTTGAAGGAGTGTGTGTGTGTGTGTGTGTGTGTGTGTGTGTATTTCACAAGTATGTGTATACTTTCCATGTCAGAATAAAGTTGGTACATTGTATTTTTTTTTAAATGTAATTAAAAAAAAATTCACTGGCAGTGTACTCTCAGGTTATGTATAGTATTTCAATAAAAAATGATGAATAAAGTACTATATTTGGTATAAAAAACAATTAAATAATTAAAACAGATTATTTGTATTATCTTCAGTGTATTATTTGATCTATATTTTATTCATATTTATTAAAAATGCAACATCCACCAAGACAAAAGTGAACAATAAATAGAAATGAAAAAGTATATAGATTTTCCTAGAACAGGACATTGAGCAGATGTTGTATTTGTAAATTAGCAAAAAGCACTTCATTATTACAGTTTATTGACTTAAACATACAATATAGTTCTGACTATTGATAATGCTTCCTGATTCAAATATATTGCTATTCTTCCATAAACTCACAGCCTAACCCACAACTTGACAAAGCTCCAAAAATAGACAAACAATGTAGTATGAAGTCAAGGGACCCAGAGTGCCGCAAGTTCTGCTCTACAGAACTCCAGAGTTCATCTACAGGTTTAGTGCGATATACTGATTGGTTGATAAATATACATCCACATAAGAATCAGCGCTGGTTTTTCTCCCATTTTCTTAGTTTTCATGAATATAAACACNTTTTCTTATTTATTCTCATAAATTGTATATTTATATCACATTTTTACATCTTTTTTCTTATTTCCCCATGCCCACAAATATGTGAGAGGTTAGGTNTCAGTGTCAGAAGAAACCAATCTGGTTCTCACCATATGTCTATAGGGAGTTTATTATTACATGTATTATATGTATTTGTANTTATTTTGTACGGTCTATACACGTGTGATATCACTGACTACTCTTTTGCATACATTAAGCCCTTACTGTACCATGTAAAGCAAATGTGTGGTAACAGCGTCATTTACATAACCTGCTGTGACGTGTANAGCTGATAGATCACAGTTAGAGTTTACTAAAACAATGATTGTGCTATTCATGTACTTCCATGTGAAATCCTGTCATGCTGCTTTAGGTCATTGTCGTATTGCTGGGTTTAGTGACCACCAGATGGCAGCATGTAACAGANAACAAATTGGGGGGAAAAACACAAAAACTTTGAGTAAAATTTTGTTAAAGCAAAAAATCAGAAAACGCAACCATTATGAGTACAAAACAAGACTGCATTGTTTTTACAAAGATCTGTGCAAATGTCTCACTTACCTTACACACAAATGAAATTGTACTTTTTGCATTTGTGTATTTGCAACATATATTTATAGAAATGTTGTAAATATACAAGAAACGTTTATAACAGTTATCTGTATAAATATAATGTGTTTAGAAGTTAAATAAATATGCTGGAATATATTTCGTGTGAGTAGTATGTTGGAGACAGTGAATTTTCCCATCATACCCTTCATACTGTTGATATGTTTACCTACCAAACTTCAAAGAGCTGAAATTGTTTGGATTCTGTGCTGACTGTTTTAGAGTTTCCAATTTGGGAATGACAAGCACAAATACTTGTAGCTTTAATAAAATACTTTTCCTGTCAGTTAACTGCCATTTTGGTTGGTTGTGCTTTAATTGCTTTTCAGGGACCAAAATTGTGTTCAAAACATACGGACAGAAAGACGGAACTGGACAGAACTAAATGCAGAAAGAGCATATTCAGAGAAAATGAATGAATCTCCTGGAGCACTGATTGGAAACAGTCNGCCCTCAGAGCTGTCACTTATGATCCATTCTGAATCAATGTCCGATCTGTTTGTTATAGCATGAAAAACTTGTGTACGATGCTGGCTGATGTGATGTTTTNTGTGCCTGTTTCTTTAATGAAATGCATATTTTGACCTTAGAGTAAAGGTAACGTGCNCCCTTTGTATGGTTAGCGGGACACATCATGTATTAGCTCTCACATTGGTTGATTGTCATATAGCCATTTTGGAGTGGTGGTGCAGTTAGTTTTCTATATTATATCCTTTTACACTTGTTATAAGGAGATGTTTTATTGTCCTTTCAATAAACACGGGTATTTTGAATGGAATTCTGAGTGCGTACGTGAATGTGTTTTGAGTAAGTCAAATAATGGATAGTGTCAAAATGTTCTGCAGAATGCTTACATTGTTCAAGNACATGTCATATAAACAATAGTGCATTCCAATGATGTTTTCTGTGCAGTTTACTTAAGGTGCTGCCTCACAGGCAAATCCTGCCACTTGTGAAAGAATCACAGTTGGGTTTTAGCTACACATGTCAGATCAGATGGGATATGATTGCTCAGCTTCTGTGTCAGGCAGCGGGTTCGCTTGTCAGTGGCAATGGAAAAGAGTACAGAGCCCAGACATACCTTGGGGCCCAGGGGTGGTGATGNTGAATGGGAACCACAGAACTAGTGCTAAGAGCTTAGAAGATTTACTCTGACTATATGTGGGGTATTTACACACACGTTTTGGTGTCAGCGTTNCTTGCACAATCTAGATATTTCAATCTGTATGAACCGATAGGNGTTTATTAATCTCTAATCTTGCCAATGATCCATCCATGGTCATCCCCTCTTGAGCCGACAAGTTAAGCCTGGACTGCGTAATATAATAATATAGGACCAGAGCTATAGTTTGAAAATAAGAGTGAATCAGGAGGTATGTTACACCTGGGCAAAAACCATGATGAATTGCAGGGGAGGTAAATGTCATTTGTTAAAAACAGTATTAGAGGGGAGAGATTATGTTTTGTAGTCCAAAACAGTATAAAAGTAAAGCTGGTTAGTATGTGTGTGCAATAATAAAAACAAAGCTTTCTCATTGCATGCAAAGACTGAAATACAGTTAATTCTAATGTGATTCTACATGGTTTTGCCCAGGTGTAACTTTCCTCCTATTTCTCTAGTATTTATAAACAAAAGTGCATGTGTGCTCCAGATGTTCACTTGCGAATACCCTGGTGTTCCGTATGCAAGAAGACCATCCCCTGAGCTGGACCCCCCCACCCCTATTTTGCCTACATTATGTTAGGAGGCCAAGGTGGAACATTTACATTAATCAAATGAGAAAGTGTGTGCCCCTCTATGTGCAGTCAGCAGTCACACTGACCACTGATCTGCATTAATAGACAGGGGTCTAGGAGCAGGGAATCAGAATCCATTTCATGGTGGTCAAGTAATTAAAGAAAAAAATATAATTTCTGTTAATTCATTATTAATTCAATTAGCATGCAAACCAGCCTCTCTAAAATATGTACTGTATATTTAGCTTATTTGTCTATTCATTTCAGAATGTCTATTTTCTCTATCTTTGTTTTCTTGTAGATAAATAAAGTGAATGGCTTCTTCAGTACTTGGTATACAACATGGTAACTAAAAACAATGAGAACAATGATACTATGAGCTGTTCTGACACATCCAGGCCTGAGAATGTAACTCACTGAACACACGAATTTATAAATATACCTAGGGAAAGATAATGAAACAGTTACAGGATATCATTATTAATTTGACACCAAATTATTACCAAAGGTGCAATNCACTTTATATGGGTATATAGTAATTTTTCTGATTTATTTATTTATTTGCTTATTTTACTGACATGGCAACCAGCTTAAAGACGCAGTAGTGTTTGAGTTGATGTGTGTGCAGCCGACAAGTTCCTGTTTTATGATGCAGCAAGGTTTACTGTATTGGCTCCCTAAATCCACCCACCTCCTCCTCCCAAATGAAAAACAGTATATATAAAATACAAGTATAAATATATAAAATATTATAAAATATTATGCATTGCCTAAATGGTAATTAGTTTCTTTTTTACAAACTCTCCCATCTGCAGTACAGCAGCACAAAGTAAAAGCACAAGTTAAATAAACAAATGAGATCTTTGTGGCAAGGAAAGTCATTCAGTTATTTAAATACACTGATTTGTTTTAGCCTGTTTTACCATTTAGAAGGGATGTAAGTATATATATATATATATATATATATATATATATATATATATATATTCACATCTATTGAGTATATATAAAAGATGCTAATTCTGTGGCCAGCTAGAAAACATGTTAACGCTAATTCCAGGTCAACAGCTTAACATAAATTTTGTATCTGTGGCTTTTGGAAGTGATCGAGGGAAAGCATCTANGGCACAGCCTTCTCAGCATGGTGTTGACTCTGTCAGCGGCTCGTATGATCTCTTTTATACAGAANGGAGGCCCTAGTTGTCATTTATTTCACAGGCCCTGGCAGGGGAGGACAGAGCTGTCACCTTCTCCCACAGTGCAGTAATTTTACTTGCTGATCTTTTCACTCACTGTCACACCTGAGATTAAGGTTCTAGGAGGGGGACACAAGGGAGTTGTATTCTACAGGGGAAACTTGCTGTGAAAAATGACTATAAGGAAGATACAGATTATCTCTGTTATGTACGGGCTTAAAAAAAGTGTGATTATATGTGAGAATTAAAAGTCACAATGTAAAATGGTCTTATATGTAAAATATAAAAAGAATAGCAGTAGAGTGTAAAGATTAACGTCATTTGGTCAGACAGAAATACATGGCTACAAAATATGTGGGATTAATATGGTTATCATCTATTTATCTTCTTCATAATCATGAAGTAGTCCTAAAACGAAATAAACCATAGTACATCAACTAACAAAATATGCTATGAGCNGGAGAACTTTTCATCCATAGACTTATATTGAAGAGTTTTCAGGCAATAAGGAGGGGGGGGGCATACAGAAAAGAAAAAATGGGAAGGTCAATGGGGTACATAATCATACAGAGTAATACTCTATAAAAGAAGAGGAATCCCCAGGGTTCCTGGAAAAGGGAGAAACCAACATGAGCACATGATTGAGAACTGAAAAGGAACTACACCATTCCAAACTCTCTGTTTCACAAAGTGAGTCCTAAATCAACCTTGTAATTAGTATACTAGTACACACCATATGATTTCCAGNCAGAGGTACTGCAGTGTCTGGGGATTTTACTGGTGTGATTTAGTTTTGNCTATATTTTTAAAGATACCTTTATTTCCATCCAGGGCCGGCGCTAGGTCTGCGGGCGCCCTAGGCAGACCTAGCGCCGCGCCTCCTTTAAAACGACGTGACGTCATCACGTCACGTCACGGCGCTTCAAAATCACAGCGGAGGGCGGTGGAGAGGTCCCGGCCGCCCTCCCGGTATTGAATGAACATTTTTTTTTATATAATTTATTTTACCCCCCCTGCCTCGCTGCCGCCCCTCCCCCGGCCGGCCGCCCTAGGCAACAGCCTGACGTCGCCTAATGGGCGCGACGACCCTGTTTCCATCAAAAGTAAAATACCATTTAAGGATTTTTGTCATATGGTTGTCACTTTTTCCTGGAAATATCTAATCTTCATCTTGTAACAGACAGTAGTTCATAGTGTGGAGACAGTGAGACATTAAAACTTTCAAATGTCAGGTTACTGTGATTTTGTGAAGCATTAGATACCTTTTCACCAAATTTGAAGAAAAAAACATTTATTAATATTTGCTATTAACTTGTCAACTTTTCTAACATGAAATATCAGTATATTTGNGGAACAATGCATATGATGCGAATAATGTGAGGTTTAGATTATTAATATCATGGTACTGTGTTTAATACAGACACATTTCATCCAGATACAATCTATGATAAGTTACAATTACCCAGCTATTAGAGCAAGGTAAGTGTGCCGTACTAAACCTAAAGTCATTTTATTCACATCCATACATATTCAGTTGACAGTGTATGAATGTCTACACAAACTAACTTACCAGTGACCTTCTCCTGACAACATTAATACCCACTGTATTGTAATACAGACCTCCCAACGGAGTTGTGGCGGGACTTGTTTGTCCCGATCTCAGCAAGCAAAATGATAGAGGTATGAAAGTGTGCTGCCAATGGACCAGATCCACGTATTATTGTCTTACTCACGACCAGGGGAGNGCTGGCATGGGTGCCAGAGTGCCAGATGGCACCCAGGTCATTGGTGGTTCAGATCTACTGATCGNCATGAGNGGCCTTTAGAAAGTAAAATCAGCCCAGATCATTGGTGGTTCAGGGTTGCCGCCCTTGGCGATCTACTGTGGGGACTCACTGACTCAGGAAAGGACACCCCGGCAGCCGATGCGGGCTATCTTACTTAAACATGCCNTTGTGTACTGAATTGCCCTTCCAACCACAATCTGCCACAGCAGTGAGTTGCATTCCGCTCTGGTTTATAACACTTGGATATTTGTTCTGGTCATGCACAGTGTGAAGGAAAGCAGAAAAATGCTATCTAATTTTGTGTAGAATTGAGTTAGGCCTTAGATATAACCCAAAAGCATAGGTTGAAATCTGCAATGAAAATATATTTTAATTTAGTAATAATTAAAAATCACAATAACAATCCAATTACAAGTGGGCAAAACCTTGTTGAATTGCAGGGGAAGTAAATATCATATAAAGGAACTGAAACCCAGTAAAAAGAAAACTTTCTATACACACCATCAGTAGTCCAGTGACCTATTTCTATGCATGAGTACCCCAGCCACATGTACCCTTTGACCCTACACGTTGTCAGTACTGTATACTGTAAAACTCATTCTGCATTGTCTTGGTGGTGGAAGGAAGAGATGACAAAAGTAAAGTTCTAGGAAGTGATGTATAAGAATAGTTATATTTCAGAAGGTATTTATTGTAAAAGAAACTTGCAAAGGATAGCCCAGGCAATTTAGAAAACAAATGATGTAATGTGTTTTACAATAGCATTCAGTATTAACTCCTGCACTCCCGTAACTTCACTAATTGAATAAAGATTTTCCTCATCGCCCACGTATACAAAAAGAGCGATATATAACCAGTTGTTCTATTTGGAAAGTGTCATGTGTATCATTGGCATTACATGAGCTTTTAGGTGCTTGCCATTATCAACTGGTTGCATCATCAAATAATTAGACTTGAGAACAACTTCCAGGCATGTAAAACGTCTTGTAACTTCCAATTAAACCATCAGAGATGGCTAGTCTGCAGCGGTGTGAATATTAGGAGACAAAAAAGAAAATAATTGAGAGACATTCCACAACTAATAGCTTCACTGGAAAAATAAAACACAGAATTTAAGGGAATAATTGCCATAGGAACAAAACGGTCAAAACCAAAACATTAGAGTTAGCTAGTAAAACAAATACATTGATCCATTGTCACCAGCGGTTTTGTCATCTGTAATGTTCAAGCACAAGAGGGTAAGTTCAGATGCAATTATCTCACAAAATGATACTTTGCGACCATTTCTCAGAAAGTAGACGTTATATCTATACAGAAAGAATCTGCCACAGGAGTCGCGTTCTCCATTTAGATACATTTGTAGTAATGGTCAGCTTAGAAGGCTCTCCACACGATAGATCTTTAGATAAAGACTAAACGAAAAAGCCCAACATGCAGAGCTTTAGTGATGCTGTACATTTCCTTCCAGATTTATTATGTGATGTGTCATTATATTACAGCTGTTCTAAAGGTCATGCACAGAATAAGCTGTGGCGTGTCTATGTTTCTACAGCAAATTTCCTGCTAGTGTCAGTGTTTGCTGTCTGTGCATTGCTGCAGGGAAAGTCCTGTAGAGTTTCAGGTCTGTTTCCCTTTGGATAAACACACAGTCCTAGATACATGTATTGCTGCAGCCTTTTCTATATACAAAGCTGCTAGAGTCTTTTCAATATCAATGCAGCTCCATGGTTGAATGGGCACACCTGGGGGGCAAAAGGGCCTGAAAGGGAGTTTCTGAAACAATAAAATGGATGCAATGAAAGCTTCCCCCAACCCTTCTATCTTTTTTGTTTGCTCCCTGACCCAATGCTTTTCCTATGCAACACCATGCAACCCCCATAACATTCCCCATAGTGTCCAAGAGGCCCTAACTACACCAAACCTAGACTGGTCAGGGCATACAGTAGACAGTAGATGGGCTAGGAAACATCACCTCTCAACTCCCCTGCAATTCAACATGGTCCCACTCGTGAGTAAGTTGTGAGTAAGTCAGTAGTATGTAAAGTTTGGATCTCGTCCTATGTCTAATTACATGGCATTTGGTAAAGTCAAAGTCGTGGAGAAATGAAACATTTGTGCTGGGTTCATCTTCACTAGGTTGTATTGTCCCCATTGTTTTATATGGTAATAACAGGCAGGGCCTNAAGTAGGTATACAGGNTTATGTCATACTGTNACTTCTCCCACTGATTTAATTGGAGAACTATAAATCTCATTTACTTCTATTATTGTATATGGACTGAATCCAGACTTACATACTATTGAANCTACGAGCAAGTTACGAGCGGGTGGGTAAAATGAATGTCAGTGTNTGCATGCAGGGAGAATACTTTATTGTTGCGTGTTGCACACATATACTGACCAGNGTTACTGTTACACTGTTATTAGACTTTGATTGAAATTTTGCAATATTGATTGATTTACTGTAGTGGAAGTCATATTTTAAAAATAACAGTGTTATACGTTTTCTTATCAAAAATGTTAGAGGCATAGTTTGTC
>JABWIB010004275.1:27306-42925 GCA_016617825.1 Platyplectrum ornatum
ATTTAAACATCAATCAAAACACCTGATGTTGGTGAACTATTTTGATTGAAATCCTCTTTGCGCTACGTTTAAACCATGGTCTGGGGTGGTGCAGGAAAATAGCGCACGCAGCCAGGCTTGAATAGACGCAGTTGTGCGCACTTGTCGTGGAACGCCCTTCAAAACCATTTGCATGCATAACCACGCCCATTTAGCGCACCTAGAAGAGACGGATTCGCAAGGATGCGCAGCCTTGAATTGCGTCAATAGTGCGTGTGCTTTTTTCTATGATGTGCATGCGCATATCCGCATAGCGATGCGACTGCGCTAGCCTGGCTGTCGTAGTCACAACTCTGAATCAGGTCCAAAGTATCCAAGAATGCCGAGGTCTGACAATCAGAGATTCGACCACCAGTCCTATTGGATGTGTTCTGGTCAGGACACAACACTATTTAGTCTATTGTGGCAGGTGTGGGTCTGTGGTCCAAAGTGTCAGTCAGTCATTATTGGATTGTTTGAGAGACACTGGGCTTGATTCAAAGCAGTGACTGAATTATTCTCCTGGAAGTGCACCCTGGCATGCTGATTTTGAACTACTGGAATGCTATTCTCTGGTGCTATGTATTTCCAAAATGGAAAAAAGTTGATTCTTCTGCTTTACTATATAAGCTATCGACAACGGCCATGTTTTTTATGGCGTTCTCCAGTCAAAATGAAAAGTTCTTTTTGTCTGCAATTGTCAGATAAATTTTCTTAGAAAAAGAAAAAAAATCAGCCCGTCATCTGCTTAAGTAAAAAAAAAATCCAAAAACTATAAATTGATGAGATTCATTGATTTGTCCTTAATCGTAGCGCTAAATGAGTATGTGATTGCTATACGAGCAATTCAAAATCATTTTGCCAGCCTAATCAGAATCATTCATGGACGCTGTAAATCATAATGTGTTTGAACTATGATATTTTTTTTCTTCATTCCATCTGTGCGGCGAAAAAGAAAACTGATGCAGACACACATTTTACTCTGCTAAACAAGTAAGATAATTGTCAGCATGAAACAGGGGCTGCTATTTATTCAAATTGCCATCTGATGTGAGGACAGGCAGTTTAGAATAACAAGCATTATTGCATTACAGTTTAAGAATGGAGTTTTAGATGAGTTTGCACAGTATGGTGTGAATTGCTACCAATAGTTAGTCCTTTTGATCTTGCACAAGACCAAAGGCCAGTTATTTGTAACCTGAGCAGATGCCAACCCACTCTCAATAGGTGAAACACTAGTATGTTTGCCTAGGGGAGCACCTGGCTCTTAGACAGTGAATGTTTGAAAAAACACCTTTAAAAATATTTTGGTGAGACAAAGTAGTGTTTGTGGATTTAGCATTAGTGAGCTAATACTAGGGATCTGTCATCTGTATCATTGTGGCTCATTCATTCCCTTTTTACATAGCTAAACAACTTACCCTGCACTTTCTTCTGCACTCTTTCTAAATGTAAATATCCAGAAATGCATTAGAATATAGGCCATCTATCTACCTATCGACCTATCTGGCTAGATATATAAGATTGAATGTAGATTGCATGGTAGCTTCATAAGATATTATGGACAGAATACAGAGTACAGAGTTTTGTTGCAGCCGCACTTTCCGGTCCATATGGAAGTGCATGTTTCAGATGAAATGGGGCATCCCTTTTCCCTGCTTTAGTCGGAGCCATAAGCCCGGAGGCATTTACAAATAAAGAGAATGTTTTTTTTATGCTGGCTTTTTATCAATGAAATCATAGAGACAAAGT
Source organism: Platyplectrum ornatum (assembly GCA_016617825.1). Classification (NCBI taxonomy): domain Eukaryota; kingdom Metazoa; phylum Chordata; class Amphibia; order Anura; family Limnodynastidae; genus Platyplectrum; species Platyplectrum ornatum. Next base: position 29,077 of record JABWIB010004275.1, read on the forward strand.
CATATTTAAAAATAACATTTTTTATTATATTTGAAAGCAAATAACCATGCTATTTATGCATGCGGAGATGAGACTGCGGGTGTGGAGGGCTCATCACCCATGCAAATCTGCGCATACAGGCCTGGGTCCTGCCCTATGTGTTAAGATGTTACTTGCCTATGAATTAAAACAATAAATAATACTGGACACCCAGTTTCCAAAACCATCCAACACAGCAAAAAATTCTGATCTCTATAAAAAAACTTGTTGTGGATTTATGTTATCATGCAAATATTACCCTTCTCATTGCCTGCTATATTCCTGCCCAGCACCCAAAGATTATTCACTTCTCCTGTGTTAGAACATTGGACCAGACTTTTGCATTAGAACTTGTGTGCAGGGGTCTTTATGCGCATTGGGAGTCACATGGCAGTTCACTACCTTCCCCTGTGTACATATGCACACATGACTGGATAAAGTACATTATGTCAAACCAAGAAATTTGGTTTGAATCCAAAAAGAAATTTGGGTTTGTAATGGCTGCCTGCATTACATGAGAGGGATTTGCTTTAAACAACACTTTTTCTTTTCAATTACATCTTGATTTGCCTTCTGGGACTTTCTGTTTGAAAGTTATAAAACACAGAGCTTGTCTACATCTCGAACAATACAAACATTCTGATAACCATTTAAAACGGTCATTGTAGTGTGTACCTGGGAATGTATGGTTGTTTACTAGCGAATAGATCTGAAATGCGATACTTTAGATGTGAAGGTAAAGCACCTTAGTTATCCTTAAGGGTAGTTTCCTGGCTTCCTCTGTCTATGGCTCTCGCTCTTACTCTCTCCTGCAGCAATTTACATTTCTTTACAGCTCTGTTTTGTTATGTAGATTTTCAGATGTTTTCCGTGTGTTGCTACTGGATTTGCAACTCAATGTTACTTCACATGAAAGCATTATGGGACTTACCAGCATCTCTGTAAGGAAATGTTTAGGTTGGGTGATTAAAAACTTAAACCACTTTATTCAGCGCACCACTGTAAAGAAAAATAATTGGACACTTCCTGTTCCATTGACAGTGGTTCTGCACCCCTAACTCATAAAGGAATTCATTGTAATGTAGGTTATGGACTTCTTCACTTACTCTTATGCAGCACAGACATATATACACACACACACACACACACACACACACACACACATATATATATGTATTGTAGATAGTTCAATGATGATGAATTATTATTATTATTTATATCACAAATAGTAGTAGTAATATTAATAATAATACTAATAATACAATTTTATTTTAAAACCTAGGAATCTAATCATGCAATCCATTCATTGTATCATTTAATGTTGTATGGTGGAAAAGATAAATATTGATAATAGTGTATACTACAGTGCCATGCATATAGTATAATAAATGCTTTGTTATATAAAAGAATATACAAACAAGTGCTCAACATATTGTCCACTCACAATAGCTGATATCTCAGGGAGAAGATGGTCCAAGGACAAGAATAAAGAAGAAGGCATTGAGATGATCGTATCATATATCACAACGGATGGGCAGCACATACTAATACGAAAATACTCATATAATGCAATGCTGAATGCAACATGCACCATATCCACTGTCCAATCATTTTACTTGTTATTTGTGTTTTATTTGATTCATTGGCCAGTGCGTAGTGGGCATAAGGTTAAGTGGGTATTTGTGGAGTTTGAAAATCAGACAAGGTGACTTTTCAAGGTACTCTTTGAAGGACTGGTTTCATGGAAATCATGTTGTATTAGAAACACAGATATCCCACAGACTGCATGCAAACCAGACAGAAATAGCCCCATCACCTGGAGATGGAATTATATGAAGGGATATTTTTGGTGGTGAAAGACGATTATCGCTTACCACCCCAGTCAGGATGGTGGGGGGTGCACTGTCACATTGGGTCAGATTCAGATTTACACTCTCATGACTTACACTCTCATGGGCAAAACCATGTTGAATTGCGGGGGGGGGGGNGGNGAAATGAATGTCAGTTTTGGCATGCAGGGAGAATACTTTATTGTTGCATGTTGCACACAGATACTGACCAGCGTTACGGTTACACTGTTATTACACTTGTGCTGGAAACATCATCTCTCACCTGTAATACTGATTGCAATTAATTCAATTTACCTCCCCTGCAATTCAACATGGTTTTGCCCATGAGAGTGTAAGTCATGAGTGAAAGTCATGAGAGTGTAAATCTGAATCTGGCCTATTGTGTGTGTTTGCAGTGCGCTCACCAGCATGTGTAGGCAGGCTGTCAGAGGCTAGCATCTCTAAAACAGCTCACAGCACTCCATGTACCAGTACTGAACACTGTTTATAAATACAACTCCCACTTGCTGCAATGTATTTAAAAACAACACCCACAACATACATGGAATGCAGAACACAACCTGTGTGAGTGCAGGGGGGCTGCCATGGGTCCTTCCCTCCTGGGGTCCTGTAATATAGAAATATTATTAAAATGAACCACATTCTTTTTAGAAAAATAAAAGATAAACTGAAACAAGTAAATCATTGTATTATATCTGTCAACCTATTTATCCAATAGGTTGTTGTTTGCATGTTTCAATAGTGTGCTCATTCCTAAAAAATCTATAGAAAATCTCAGGATCAGGTCCATTGTATAACTATAGGAACTTATAAGATAAAGTTGCTAAAACTAGTTGTTACAACTTACAAAGTTCCATTTTCATCTGGAAATTGGGACCTCAGACCTCAAGCCGTACCTTCTTGATCCATAACCCCCACTGAGTTACTATTTGGGAAGCTCAATCAAGAAAGTGATTGAAGGATGCAGGGAAGAACGTGCAATTGTCAACCATCTATCATCCATCCACTTTAAAAGTGAACAGGACGGTTACCCCTAGAGCTAAGACATGTCAAAGAGTATGACACCACAAGATGTATGAGCGCTGCTGTTATTAGCATGACAGAATCATGGCAACAAAATACAAAAGGTTAAGATGGATGTATAATGTCAGATACCGGAATTAATAATAACATGACTGTCTAATCAATAACAATTAGACCTACAAAGAACTTTCTATATTAGACATACTAGGGCAACTGTCAATTAGACATCACTGAAATTAGTGCTAAAAGGTTTAGCCCTGTATAATATGGTGATGAGTTGATTCCAGAGACACTTGTTCATTATAATACCTTTCGCTGGGTGAGTTCCTCTCACAAGCTGCTGGAATGTGACCCCTGGAATCTTTCACAAATATTTTACATAATGGAGGTATTAGGGAATACAAAACACCTCAAAAAGTGTAGAATTATTTTATTCTTCTTAGAACTATTTTTAAGAACATGTATAAATTAAGTTGAAATAATAAAACATCACATGCATTTTGTACTGTTATTACATGTCGACGAAAGAGAAAACACACAAAGCACACACATATAGTGAAAGTAGGCGCAACAATGTAAAAGTATTGAGGAAATGTGAAAGACGCCACAGAATGTGTGGCAGGTGTTCACCATCTACTAGACCAATTTGTTTACTATTCAAACTGAATCTTTTCGTTATTTGATATCAGAACACAATAGACTTGACAAGTGTCACAGCAATTGCATGGCGTGCTTATGACAACTCATTTGGCTCAAAGATTTCGAAGTAACTGCTTTCTATCTTTGCCATTTTTGTCACGGGAACAGCTGCTGTAAATTAGATCTTGTATCCTTTTGTCTAACATATGTATATACTTTTGTAATACATTTGTCAAAAAGTTTGTGTTGACATATAGAATCTATTTTAAAATGCTCAAATATTTGCACGTCTTTCATTTCATACCCAAGCCTAGAACTGATATGTAAGATGTATATTTACAGTAAAGCTTTGTCTTGTTTGACCAGATTGTTGTAAGACATTTGGAGACTGGTTGTGGTTCCTTAAACAGAGAAAGACCAAACACAGCAAATGCTCCTTTACACAGAAACATCCCGGTGTGAACAAACTGCTTGGAGTCTTAATGACTTGTGCTGGTGATTATAAAACACTTCAGTTAAATAAGCTTTATATGGCATGGCAATGATAGGTCATTCAGTAGAAGCTGATCAGGAGTTACGGGTAGCAACAATAAAAAACTGTTTTAAAAGGCACACATTTGGACAAGCTGTGTTGCAATATAAGGGATTAGCATAATAATAATAATAATAATAATAATAATATACTAGATCCAGATGGTATACGTTTTTGCTGAGCAAGAGGGATTTGATATCGATGCTTCTCGCTGGGTTTCACTGTCAGTTTGGGTCAGTTTCAAAAGTTGTTTATAAATTTATAGTATTTATTAAAAGTATTGTGGGTTTTTTTAGAGGTGAGACAAACCACCATGCCATGCAAATCAAGATTACTTTGCTATATAAAATTTCTATAGGTGAAATTGCACACTGCAGCCATAGCGAGTTTAGGACCTGTTAAATGGAATAATTTTTAATAATCTTATATGATAAACTGAAATTGTTTTTAAATTTCATTTATCATTATTATTATTTTTTTTTTTTCCTTCCTTCCTGACGCTTAGTAAGTGCCAAAATGGCCATCTTGCCGTGGAACTCGCAAGAAGTTTGTTACCAAACTTAAGTCTCTTTGAAAACTTTGAGGGGCCAATCCCTTCACTAAAGGCTGGCATTGGTTTCTCGCTGGGAGTGGAGACAAAATCCTCCAGTCCCAGCTTACGTAAATATCTTCAAGTACTGGTCCCCATAGAGAAAAATGGAAGAGCGGAAACTATAGTTTCCAATTGTGATGCATGTTTATAAATATCAAATCTATTGTTTTCTCAGTCATAGGGGTATATTTACTAAGCGGTGAGATTGCAGTGAGATTGAAAAGTGGGGATGTTGCCCATAGCAACCAATTAGATTCCAATTCACATTCTCCAGTGTGTAAAATGAAACTGAGAGGTTGAATCTGATGATGCTATGGGCAACATCCCCACTTTCCAATCTCACTGCAATCTCACCGCTTAGTAAATATACCCCATAGTGTCAGTTTTTAATAAGAAACTGGTGAAAAATAATCTTTTTGAAGACGAGACACTGCATCAATACATTTTTCTAGATACAACTATTAGTCTTTGATTATTGAATTCAATCCATTAATCTATGTATTAAACACCAAAACAACAATGTTTTTCAGATTCCATTTAAAACCTGAGGTGTCAGTGCTGGAGACTGGCAATTGGGAGATAACTATCGGTGTCTTAGTAGAGTGAAAATTGTGGTTTACCACTATAATTAACAAGCTATATACTACAGCTGCTAACAAGAATGAGAAGGCATCTCATTGCACACTCTTTATGTGAATCTATTGAAAGCTTAATTCTTTAAATAACAGGTATTAAATGTCATGTAAACTGCGATCAAGGTGGAGGCTTTCCGACTCATGAAAAGAAAAGTGATTGGGTCATTTGTTATAACAGAGATATATCTGCAATGCATTATTTCTAAAACAAGTGGATTTTCACAACAAAATACCATGGTGTTTGGCAACAAAAAAAGCGATTCTATACCATGAAATAAATAAATAAGACATGAGAGAGAACAGAATCTGTGGTACAGACAGTTGCAATTATAGTAAATGGTACTGTAGTAATTGCAGCTTTGTTAGTTTCTGGTTGACAGCTTGATGAATGTGTTTAAATTTCAGACTAGAGGGACATGATCTATCACAGAGTGAGAACATGTCCCTAACAATCCCAAGTGAATGACAATGGCACAGTACCTGTGTATCAGTCTTTGTAAAGTGCTCTGTTTGATAGCAGATTTAGTAACGTAACTGATGCACAAAGCTCTACATTCAACGTGTCACAATCTGTCTGGTTTGTGCATGAGGTTTCTAATAGAATGAATGACTGTATGAGGGCTTCAGTGTCTGCAAAACACAAAATGCTGTTGTTTTCCATCTCTACCTTTAATTTTGTACTTAACGTGGAAAATGTAAACTTTTTTATGCATACTGTATGTAAATGTAACACCTCAGTTCTGTATTTCATAAAATGAAAATAATTTACTTCTCATATGGCTTATACAGGAAATAAGATCTAAAGTGGACCATATGTATAAGTGTGTCTCAGTTTAATACTAAGAATATAAGCTTTACAGATAAGATTGACAAATTCACTCTTATTTAGTCTGTTGCCTGGGAAAGCGTGACCTCTCTCTCTATGTCCAGATTAGAACATAAAGTAGCCCTGCAAGTGGCCACATAAAACTAAGCAGAATTAACATAATTATTTGTAATGTACTTCCAACAGTGCACGACAATAGAATAATCAACCTTCATAAGAATAGTGCAAATTACTATAAATGGTATGTGTAGCTGATTAAATATAAGAATATATGTAATGTCTAAGAGTTAGAAACAGATACTGAATAGATTTACTGTCCAGTTTTGTAGCATTCCGTCATTATTATTATTATTATTGATATTATTATTGCTATTATTATTATTATTATGATCATTATTATAGTTTACTTATAAGGCACCAAAATAGGTTTACATGTAGTGTAGACTTGACAAAAACGATAAAAATGGTGAGACATGGCAACACTAATATGATAACAATGATTTTAATACACCCAATAGCAAGAGCATCCTAGTGACAACGCAGATACAAATACAGAAAGCTGTGCTTTAAAAGGGCGACCATTGGATGAGGACTCGATGCCACCCCATGCTGTGGCACTGGCTGAGGAATTAGGTGAACATTAGGATGTTCATAACTGACAGTGAGTGTGCAGTTACTTCTATACCCTGCCACAATATGATGCCCTTCAGCCAGTAGTAGTCTATGAATACACTATGGAACGGTTCAAACCGAATAGAAAAAAAAAGAATGACATTTTGCAATAAATCATGTGCATAATTAGCATAATCTGTGAAGCTGTGCCACTGTAATAGATGGGAAAAGACCCACATCATGCTTTTTTCTGGGTTTGTGGTTAATTGAATCTGCCCCATATTGTGCTGCTCACACTCTTCTTCTTTCATAAGAACAAATACTCAAGCAGTGAGTGTCCCAAACCTAAATAACATCAAGTAATTATAACATGTGAGGCCATAATGCCAGCTCAATGAACAACACTACAAGAGTGCCTTATGACAATATATATACATGGTAGTAGCAGTTCAGCAGGGTCGCTCCTTGGGGTTAGAGGTTCCTAGGGGCCCCACGCCTATACGGCCCTCGGCTGCCGCTGTATTATTTTATTAAATAAAAATTCTAAATATTATTAAGAGTAAATCTTTTTACATAAAGAGCTATATAAAAACCTTTAATAAATAAAGCAAAACAAACGCTAAAAAATAAATGAGATATAGAAAATGCCTGAGCAAAATGTTCAGCAGCGTCCTCCTATTCAGCTATTCAATCATAAAAAATAATAGTACTGTATAGTATATGCAGAGTGTTCAAAAACGTGTTTTATTGTTTAATAAGACTGTTTAATGTTTTCCAGCTATGTGTTAGGTCTTTAGGGCTGTGTTATAATTGTGCTGAGCTGATGAAGGGTTTCAGAAGTAAGCACAGGAAATCAAACATCCATTTCCTATCTCTTCAGTGTTTCACCTTTAGAAAGCTGGAGATCTGGAGACAGGATCTAAGGACTGGACCCTGCTCTCCATGTGAACGTGGTCAGAGAGCATAGAGAGCAGTGTGGCCATGCAGTTGAGTGGTCCATGCGATGCTGACCACACAAGTCCTTCTTACCCATCCTTAATACCTTCATTTAATTATAACCTTCGCCCACCTAGTGTAATTTAGTTGGGCTGGGGTGTCAGGTCTGGCCCAGAGGACGGATCCCATGGCATACAGAACGATGTTACGTACTCCAGAGGTTCCATTCATTTGCCCCACTTCTACACATATGCCCGCATTAATGAAGGATCTTGCTTAAAGCTAGATCTGGTCCTAAGTCTGGATGTGTGGTGAAAGACATGGTGCAATAAATATCAGGAACATTATAATGGCACTATCAAGGAAAAGGGGGTGTATCCTGGGCCACCAAAGGGGTGTGTCCTATGTACATCTTCACCCATGTGTTTACCACTAGAACAAAAACTATTTCTCAACAAAAACTGAATGCATCAGTATATATTCATTGTTAAATAAACACTTTCAATACTTATTGTGAAAACTGTGATTAGGAGACCACAATGTGTATATTATATCATCATAGTGAATGACTTTTGGAACTAAATTAGCATGAGGGAGATCAGGGAGTCAGGGAGATCACCCTCTCTTCAGGGACTCTCCCCGATATTCTGGGAGCGCTGACATCTATGGCTTATGGGGGAATGTGGCACGACACCCCTCACACCCGGATACTGGCCCTACTTCTTTTCTGGATAAAAGTCTAAATTTTACAACATGGAAATAACGTTTGCAATAGGAGTATTTTAGCTTTGCAGTGACAGGGTTAAGAAAGACAGCGAGTCTGTGGAAAAGAAAAAAATGGAAGCAATATGAATTTTATTAGATTTGTGGTTCAGAAAAGGGAGAGAATATTTCTAAAACTGATATTTCTGTATACTTTCTGTATCTTAGTGATTTCTTTTTATTACCCAGGACAAACTTATATGGAAAGTTGGAAAATTGAAACTTGCTTCAATGGTAAACCTGTAGACAGTGCCCAGATAGATGAGAGAGAAACATGAGTTTAGCCACAAATATCTATTAAAACCACGCACTGAAATGCAATTGCCTCATTCTGAGCTACAGACACTGTTTCTAAAAGTTCAGTAGCACCATCAGAAAACCCTGGCTGGATCCAGCAAAGCAAGTGATTAGAAAAATATTTAATAATAGCAAATGGGCTTTCAGATACCTAAATATATTTGTGCTATATACTTTGTTTAAAATGCACATTGTGCATATTGAAATATAGAGTTTTTGTACAATGTGTAGTATATATATATATATATATATATATATATATATATATATATAGGGAGTTTAGGGTTGTATTTCTGCCTTGCAGAAGCTAATTAACCAGTAATAATGACTTTTACTGTCTTCATGGTGTCTTATCACAATACCTCAGTCATGGGCCTACAAGGCAAGGTATGCCTGGAAGGAAAACTGTGTTGACACATGTTCTTTCTTAACAGGGTACTGAAGGAGGGGAAAATCAACATTAGGACACTGAAGAACAATGGAGAGGATAAATTCCTCACTGATAAGTGGATTTATAATTGGTGGATCATCTTACCTAAAAGTTCTGCCACATTTGGTGGTAATCATATCAAGTGCTGATCATAAGCAAAGGGTGAAATTAGTATAACTTATGTGTCGTTTTAAGTCCACATGATTGTAAACAGTATAAAAATGATATCAAAAACATATGTTCAAAAACACGTACGTAACAGTTCTCCTAGTTCTCCTCAATGTCCATATAACGATTCCGTAATCCTTCTAACTGTCTCATTCTTTTCCCTTCCGTTTACTGGTTCTCTCGTTTCATATTTTCACTCTCCTACTAGGTGCCCAGAGGACGAAAAAGAAAAAAATGTATATATTAAAGTATATATTCGCAATTTCAACGCCCAATAAATATCCTTTTCAAAACTGTGTTTTCTTTACGCCATTCCCCTCTTCTCCAATCTTGCCTGCAATCAGATGTCCATCAATACGAAGAAGAGAAAGAAAACAGAAAAATAATATGCAGACAATTTTTTTTACTAATGTATCACCATACACCACACTCTTCTTACATTTAGTATACCTTGATATTGTTTATGTAATTCCGACCACCAACCATCTCTCAAGACCCTATTATAGATCCACTTCTCTTGTTGATTCTTACAGAGCAGCTTCCCAGACCGCTCGTATAGGAGAGGAAATACCTGGTATCCACCTGGTAGACTGTTTGCTCTAACTCTAATGGTTACAATAGTGCACTTACATTATTATTGGGGCCATGTGTCTTTAGCTGTCCAACCCAACCTATTCCATCCTCCCTATTTCATGAGCTGCTTAACCATACTTTACATACCTTTTTAGTCTTTCTCTTCAGTCTTTCTCTGCTTCTCCCCTATGTGACACGCTCTGCTGTGAATGACGCTAACCTTCACACTGGAGTAATACTGATCAAAACTTTACTCACAACTTTCTTTAAGTTTTACTTTGCATTCTATTTTTTACTAAAACCCACAAATGCCTTGACAATATCTATTTTCATTTCTTTTTAATACACATCAGTGAATGAAATCTGCTTTTTTATGTATAACATTCTATTCATTTCATGAATGCTTTTTATGTTCTTTTATCTATCATTATGGGGTGGAGTTATTATACCGTAATGCCCTGGAGAATAACAGAAGCTCGACATAGTACATGTAGCACTCTGTGCTAATGGTGTGTCTTCTATATTTATACTTAAGTAAGGGCTCTTGTAATTCCTGCATAAAGCGGGGAAAGCATGAACAAGAGTTCTTTCTAGAAAAGACATAGAAATATCCGCTGTTAACTCTTTTGATCATGTTACCAGTTTTACTACGGCATATTTTTATGGTAAATATTAAGGATTTTTATGAAAAACATCTATTTCCATCAGAGAATATACCATTCATTCAAAAGAATATATTAAAGAATGAATGGAGTGGTCAAACCAGTAGCTGACTGGAAGGTCTGGGTCTTTATCAGGGACTGATTAAGAGTTATAGCCACCCTAAAGGCACAACTTGAAATTTCCCTTCCTTTCAAATTTGTTTTCTTTCACCTCTATCAATATTAACACTTTAATTCTGCCACAATTTATTTATTTCAAAAATCTTAAAGCCTGAATGGCCGTAGCAGTGAGAAATTGCATGGGGGAGGGGGTCAGGTTTATGGGTCTTTAATGGACAAATAGTAATTTATTTTGTCTGGATGTATTCAATGTTGGAATCCATGATTAGTCTGGATCTGGATCGAATATAATTTATATGTCAGAAAAAACATTGGAAAATTCACTTCCTAAGTTATTACATTGGAAATACAGTGGGGTATATTTACTAAGCGGTTAGATTGCAGTGAGATTGAAAAATGGGGATGTTGCCCATAGCAACCAATTTTCAAGCTTTCTGTTTCATTTTACACACTGGAGAATGTGAACTCGAATCTGATTGGTTGCTATGGGCAACATCCCCACTTTTCAATCTCACTGCAATCTCACCGCTTAGTAAATATACTCCAGCATGTTAAAATAGTTGTATAATCCAAATAAGTAAAACTGGGTAGTGAGTGTTGACTGTAAAGGCTCTAGTTGCTATCAGCTTCTGTAAAGGCATTAAATTTGCATTCTATGACTATTATAGACAGGAGCATTTACAGCCGTCAATTATATGCATCAACCGTCTGTTTCCACTAACATCCGCCTATTTTAGTTATGGCAACTAAAGTAATGGACTAGAATACTATGCTTTTTCTTCCAGTAAACTCACATCACTTGAGACCACTTCACTTTTCACAGGCGAGTGTGCATAAAAGGCTTTCCGCTATCTCCCTCATTGATAACATCTGATACGGGGGTTTTAAGACAGGTATAAACACTGAACTAGCAAAATGCATTTAGTTTCAGTGCATTGTGTACTGAAGCATTTCTCATGACCTGTGTCAAGAGAAATAAAACTGAGCTACTTGCTTCAGACTGTGTTTTTAACAAAATATTTGTGACTTTCTCCAAACAATATCTCTGGGGTTGGTCAGAAACTGAAGCCATTACGTCCTGGAGAGAAAAAATNACAGATAACAGCCTCAGCTTCACAATATAAGAGCAATTATTCCCAAATTCTAGCAGTGGTACAGAAATGACACAGGCATCTGAGGCAGACGGTTCTCAACTCAAAATAGAGTATAATTATGCACCAGTTTAACCCATTTGCTCCGAAATGTTCATTGTTGTAGATATATTTCTATTTATTTTAGTGTTTTGGGGATTTTTTTTGTACCAAACCTAAAACATTTTATGACTAGATGTTTCAAAATAAACCCCCCAGAATATGCAAATACTGTATATACTCGAGTAAAAATCCACCCTAGGATAACGTATTGACGAGATCCAGGTTCTGTCGTGCCCGTGCAGCAGTGCGGATGTGCGGGGGAGAGGTGAGTGAACTGCCCTGTCACTCCCTTCTCTCTGTTGGAAAAGGCAGGGGTCTAGTAGCGTAAGCCTGCCCTAACCCATTCGTGCAGATCAGCGGTAGGACCATAAGAACTGTGGCAGACCCTGCCTTATTTGATTCATTTAAATGTTCCAACACTGGTCCGGCTCAGAGGGTGAAATTGCAAGTGTACAGAGCTTGCAATTCCGCAAGGCAACATCTGGATCCCACATGCATGCTTCCAGTAAAATTGCACGACTTCCTGATGGTCCACGGAAGGTATTCTCAATCTGGTTCCATCTGATCAATTAAATCAATGTTTGATGTACCTAATCATCCTCATCAGTATGGTTACTACCTTCCATGCTGATGAGGATGCCAACTTAAACTATAATTTTGCCTATATATATGTTTGGAAAAATGATGTTATTATAGGGCTGCGATTATAGTTATAGAATGATTCTGCCAATGACCCTGTAGTGTTCCCAGGCTTCACTGTGATATTTTTATCGTCTGATCACATGAATTACTTATACGTCAGGTTGCACTTGAGAGTAGGTATAAATACTGGGCAGGGCAGTGGGTTATTCATACATAAACTCATACAGAATATTGTAATATTGCTTGCAGTCTCCTAGCTCATGCTCTGGGATGCTCTGGGAGGGTGAACACCCAAGACTTGTAAAGATCATTCATTCTGTCAGTCTGGATTGCCTAATAGAACCATATACAAAATCCTTTTGCTAACCTGCAAAGTTATAAATAAAACTGAACCTGCATATAAATATAGTCTCATACATCCCAAGATACACTTATCTCTTTTACACTTAAACAGAAATGCTCAGATACCCTGTTACAGGACTTCTCCTGGGCTGCACCCACTTTCTGGAATAACCTTTTCGTCCATATCCTCTACTCTTTAACTTTCAAGAGCACTCTTAAAACTAACCTCTTTAGACAAGCTTACAAAATTCCTGAAGCTACTTCTTACCCTTCGGCTACCTATTTTCAACCACTTTTCTATCCATTATGCCTCTCTAGGACTTTGAACATTTTGTAACAGACCAGTACAACTGTACATATCCATAGAGGTCCTACATAGAGTAAGCCAATAAAACAGTCTGGAACCATTAATAATAAATGTGACACCTAATGTGTCCAAGTGGAGATTTGCATTTCCTTTCTTATTTTCTCCTAACTCAGAATCAGACCCACAATTACAAGTTTTAATGTACCTCTCACTATATTATACACAATTAAAGCTTTCATGCATTTTAAAGAGTGGGCCCTTGGGACATCTGACACAAGAACTAAAAGGTGACACTACAGTCATTTTAACAGTGAAGACATGAATTGCCCTGGCACTCTGTAAAATCTTCAAATCCATGCAGCGTGTTACTGCCAGCTGTCAGTCATTCAGTGTCTCCTCTGTTCAAGCCAGCTTTCTGCCAAAGGTTAAAAGAAGAGGCTCTTATTGATAAGTCCCATGTATATTATTCTGTAATATATTCCATTGAATCGAATACAAATACTGACTATTCCAGATCATTTAATCAATAATTCTATTCTATAAAAATAAATCTGAGTGAGAAGTTTAGTAACAGTGACTATACTCTCGATGATAAAGGTCTGATCGTGTGGTTTACATTGCATTCTGAGAAATATATTCCTGTTTACCCTTTGATGTATTGATTCTCCAGCAACAGGATAATCAGAATAA
>JABWIB010004275.1:43475-56267 GCA_016617825.1 Platyplectrum ornatum
CACACACATACCTTGTAACTACCCGGTACAGTAATTTTTTTTACGGTCTGTACCAGCTTAAAATGGACTGCACTGGGAATGGTACAGGTGGTGCTTGCCTGGCACTTCTGTCCCCTGTATATTGCCTTTATCATTCTTGCAGGGTCTGATCACTTTAGCAGAGTGCTGGAACAAACTCCTGCAATTCTGTCATGGTGAGAGGTTCTCCTCGTATATGTAAAAAGGTGTAAAATGAGATCTGGCCCATGGCCTGGGCATACAGGAGAAGGTTTCCAAATGCTTTTTAAGACATGTGGGGTATATTAGAGGTCTGGAGATGACACAATATATAAAATACATGTGAGGTATATTAGCATACCTCCCAACATTTGCCGTTGAGAAAGCGGGACAGACATGGCCCACCCCCTGCCCGGAATGTCCAAACCCCACCCTGACAAGTCCAAACCCTGCCCACCCGTGCCCCTTTTTCGTGCTGCGGCGGCGGCAAAACGATCGTTTTACTTTAATAAACACTTTCCTACCTGTTTGTCCCGCTTAGGGGAGGGGGGGACAGTCCCCCAAAAGTGGGACTGTGCCGCTAATATCAGGACATTTGGGGAGGGGTATGTATTAGTTGGTCTGAGAACAGCACATAATATAATATATGTGGATTAAATTCAGAAATATAATATAGTGTGCCATCACCTTGCCATATATCAGCACTCTTGTGTTCACCGAATTAGTGTGTTAATAATTAATAAATGATTGTCTTAATTTATAAATACTATTGATTCCATATGTCCAGACATATGTATTGCGATAGGTTGTGATGTTACAAGTTCAGCATTCTTGCAGTGTTTGTTGACTTAGTGGCAGTAATATACATTTTCCCACAATGACTCTTTGACACTTGTAAGTCCAGTCTGTACCAACTTCCATTGTATTAAGCAAACAGCCATGCTACACTGACATTCCATGTATTGTTAAAACTAAAGCACAGGATTTACTCCAGCTCACAGACAGCAGAAGCTATTGTTGTGTGGAAACTCTCTTCAGATTAAATCTCAAAAGAATCATGTGACCCAAAAAGGGATTAGCCTCCAGGAAGTCTTCTGCTTTTTTCCTCTTTGAACATCCCGATAATAGAGAAAATAATAAAGTCACACATATTGCTGGATCTTAAGAAAAGGCCCATATCCTTTGTGTGGAAACTTTCAGCTTGTAATTTTACATTGTTATCCTCCTGATCCATTGACAGCACTAATACCCCCCGGAAGAGCAATCCAATAACTAACATTGCTATAAGTAATTGAAATATCAGTGCTGCACACAAACTGAAATTGACACCATGAATCTCACCCAGAGCTGCAACTTACACTTGTTTCTAGATATAAGTAATGCAGCGATGTTTAGCATGGGCATATATCCATATGCTTGCATTTGTTATATTTCAATCATCTCCAAAGAATGTGAATGGAGATCTTTATCTCCTCTGGGTAAAGTTATATTCAATCATTAAAGATGAATTTAAGGTCTTTACTCTTTAAAAAAAAAAAAAGCTGCAGTTTTTGTAAGATGGGTGTTTTCACCAGCGTATCCATCAGAAATGTTTAATGAGGTGAAGCTCTGTGATTTCAGACATAATCGTCCTTTTGACTACAAATGATTGAACCTCTTCTATTAATATGGGATAACGGATGGTGATGGGTCATTATCATGACACTGCTAAACAAAAAACGAAGAATTATTCGGATATGGTAATATCAGATTATTTGGGCAAATTTGGTGAACTATAGGGGGCTAATCCAAAGATTCAGAGAAATGGCACAAAGTGTAGACCTGGACAAAAACCGAATTGAACTGTGAGGGAAGACATTTTTAATTGTTCAAACGTAATTAGAGTTCAAATGTAAAGTTTAATTTACAGCAACAATTTTAATTTACTCAACTTTAATTTACATATCACTCATACAGCTCATGCAGTTTGCAATGTTCCCTTCATGTAACCTCTTATCCCTCACATGGCATCATGGTTTTGTATAGATCATTGTCAGATCTCTACGGGCTGATCCAGATTTGTGTATACGCCAGCTATTTTTAGTGACTCTTCCACCTTTGTTCATCTCTGAGTGAGTATGCTGCACTAGTGGAAAGGGTTGTTCCGCTATTTTAAAATTAGTATGTGGAAGTTTCAATGAAGCTGTGAGCACAGCAGCAGCCTGGGTTCTTTGTGCTTTCTCTTGTTATCCTTTTTCTCCTGTAATCCAGCGCTGTCTCAAGGCTGGTATATTTTTAAGAAATAAAAGCACCTATTCACAGTTGCACCACAGCCCTATACAACTATCAATTATTCAACTATATATTAAAAGAATACAAGTTTTAAAATACACTGTGTACACCTAACTATACTGACTGTAGCACATTTCATTCACAATATTTTAATCTAGATCTTTTACATTCACAAAATTATAATTGAGCACAAAAATTCAGTTAATTAAAAATCAATACTTGCCAGAAACATGCTACAATACTAGAAACATGCTACAATACTAGAAACATGCTACAATACTAGAAACATGCATGTAAACTTCTATAGGCTGCTTTTTTAAATCTCTCAAACTATTTGCTTGTTGCATTGCATTCTGTTGATTTGCAGGTTAGACAAAGAAGAATAGCCAGGGATAGACCAGGGTTGCTAACCTTTGGTTTCTTCCGACCAGAATAAACCAAATCCGACAGCATAGGGGTGAGGTGGTATTGAAGGCAGTAATTTACATTGAATTGCTGCCTTCAGCCCTGGTCCCGAGAGATTTGCTGTCTCTCCATGAGTATCCTGGATATTCCTGGGAGAGACAACGACCCTGGGATAGACTCTTCTTTGCTCCCAGCTCTCAAATCAAGCGATTTACAGTATGTTGGTTGGTGGATGGCTTTGACCTTTAACAAGAAGGAATGGGCTGACCTGGGGCCTTTTTTAAAATGTCAGAAGTGTCTGGTCTTGGGGTCCACTATTTAATAAGGAAGCGGGAGTCTGGGGTATGATCATCTAGTGGTCTGATCTGGGGTCTGCACATGGGCCGATCGATTTCTTACAATACCCCTGGACAAAAAATGAGATAGGGCTTACACATTTTCAGTAATTTGCATGAGTTTCTGCTGTACATAAACTGTAAGTCAGGTCCCTTTGTGTTGATCAGACTGACTCTATCAGTCAGTGAATATCAGATTTTTAATACCTCAAAATAATATAGATGCTTGGGCAAAATGTTGCACAGATTTCTTCAAACGTTATTATTGCCATTCCATCTTCAAAGTATGTATTAATCCTATTTAAATGATCTGATTTAACTGTTTTAATTAGTCATATTCTACCATTGCACAAATCCCTTCTGGTACAAAAGACTGCTTAACATTGTGAAATGTTATTCATGTTTTATCTAAAGATGTCGTTTGTTGTGTAGTTATATAAAGTTTTGTAGTGTCAGTATGCACCATCTAATGGTAATTGCTAATTTCTTCCTCCAAATGATACTCTACGCAGTGTGATGCAGTTTATGCGGCTCCATTTACAAGATTCCATTTACATAACTTTTCATTTGAGAATATTACCTTTCATCAGTAAAAACATTCATCTGCAGTAATAGCAAAACTTGCTATACGCAGAGGCCATTATTTTCCCATGTGCTATACTTTTACAGCAGAAAATATTGGGTGTGAGAGTGCGTATGGAAATAGTTCTGGCAATGAGCTGGTAAGGTGAGCACTTATTAGTTCTTAAAATTAGTTTCTCCATTCAGAAAGTCTGTATAGCTGCCTGTGCTTTCCTGGGTTTTTTTTTTTTTATTATGCAACAGGTGCTTGAAAGTGAAAAATGTAACAGTTTATATATGCACAAAATAGTTCCTTACATATAAATATATTTGAGGAGGTTCATAGACTTTACTGAAAAACATTTATATATATTTATGTATTATTTTATTTATTACCAGGTATTTATATAGCACCATTATATAGCATTATATATGGTGGGGGGAAGTTGCCCTGTCTGCAGGTTTACATTCTATAGGAGATTGAAATGTTGGTGCAATTACACATACACTAGAGACAATTTAGTCACCTTCCAATTAACCTACCAGCATGTTTTTGGGGATGTGGGAGGAAACTGGAGCACCCAGGGAATCAAACTTAGAACCTTGGCATTGTGAGGCATCAGTGCTACCACTGAGCCATCTGTAACATCCAAATACATATATCATTTGTTTTACCAGATAAATATTAATTGTAGTGTATTATAAATTATCTTTTAAGTATCAACTATAGTAGGTTCTCCCATACCTCCATCATTAATATTGAAGTGGGTGCGCAAAAACCATCCAAGGCCCGAGACCTGATTGTCTGCCCATGAGCTACTATAAATATTTTGCTGATGCATTTACCCCTTGGCTGACTTGTCTCTTTAATACGATTCTCCACAATGACTGCTTTTACACATCCTCAACTGTTTCCACCAATATTATTACACCCAAAACTGACAAAGACAGCATCCTCTGTTCCAACTATCACTCCATCTCCCTATTAAATACTTACATAAAACTTTCTGCAAAGGTTTTGGATTCTCAGTTCAACAAGGTTTTTGCCTGTCTGATTTACCCTGACCAGATGGGGTTTATTCCATGTCACCAGGCCCTGCAAAACACCCGCCAAGTGAGAACCTTGATCCACCGGTGCGCAATGCGTCTGAATGTGGGCGCTGTGCGTGCCGGGTTTTGCATTTTTTCGCACTGCGCATGCGCACAGAACTCTGAATCGCATGCTAATCAGGCGCACATTTGCGTCTCCAGGGCTCTGTGCCTCAGATTTTGGAACTGCGATTTATGGGCGTGCCAGCATATTATAATGAGATTTCGGGGCGTGCCTGTTGTTGTGTTTCACGCTGCGCATTGCGATTATTAGTGATCTGCAGCTTTTTGCTTGCGGCTGCCTGGCGATGGTGCAACTAGTCTAACTGGTCTATTTCCTATACTTTGCAGATTGTTAGCAATAGTTGTAGGAAGTGTTCCCTGGCCTGTAAACTTGTGTTTTGTGNAGTGCTTGCATCTTTGATGTGTCATCTCGTGTAACAGCTTTTATATTGGACAATGTGGACTTTTGTGCACTTTTTATTGACAGTCAAAACACTGAAATAATTTACATTATCATTGTTAACAGCTACCGAGTTCTGTGGGACTGTATAATATTATTTAAATTTTTCTTGATAATGCTAGGTAAATGACAACAGTCCTACAACATCTTCATTATATGAAAAAAAAATGAAATATAAAAAGTATAATATGTAATGTCAGTGCTGTAAAGGAAACGCTTAAACTCACTTTAACCAAACAGGTCATTTATTATATTTAAGTTGACCAAAAAAGCAAATACATTACATTCATTTTACATTGTTCCCTTAGTTTTGCCACAAAGGATTTTAAAAAAAAAATCCATCAAGACGCAAGATGCTAAACTGCTCTAGCCGTGAATGCTTGCGCATTGCTCTTTTTTGCGCGCTATTCACAGTTTTTTGGCCAAAAAAACGCATGTTTGGATTATACGCAATGCGCACGTACGCAACACATGCGCCCTTACCAATCTGAATGTTTCTCTCCCCAAACTCCTGTCTAAACTCTACAATGCCAACTATACCTGGCTCCTCTCGCAAACATAATATAAGAATTACTTGCGTGCCGTTCTCATGGACTGGTATAATACAGGTGGTTAAAATTAACGTCCTCCCCTAACTATTGTACTATTGGATATATAAAATGCTCCTGCCCTCCCGCTGCGTTTCCTTTCCTGGCTTCCCAGACTGCACAGCCCTGCATTGGCATACCACTGTCCTTCTATCTCATTTACTCTTAACACTTGGGACTCGGACAACACCCGTCATGGTCTTTCCTCCTACCCTTCCCCCCACTTCACCCATTCATAATAAACTGCTATTCCCACCAGGCTGCTCCTCAGGGGTGGCTTGGGAATGGAACCAACTTACTTTCAACTGATTTCTGCAAATGTTGGGGACTTTCAACCCCTCCTCCTTTTCAGAGCAAAATAGGGCCTCTCTCCCTCTGTGCACTTCACATAGCTCCAGATCAGAGGCTTTATTCAATCTGAAACATGTACAAGGACACTCTGCACCCTCACCCTGTTTGAATGACACTGCATTCACTACCCTTGCCGTACTGGTCTCATCTCAATGATCTATCTCATCCACCTCATGGAACCTCTCGTGTCATCTCATACTCATGAACAAGCAGATTAGAACGTACAAAATAAGGAAACCTTCTGGAGACATATGTGAATTAGTGAATTTCTCTCTATCTGTATGTGATCCGGTCCATGATGCTTAGCTATTACTAACAGATAAATTATTAGGTATCATTAAGGTATTGGCGTAGCTATTGTGCTCGGACGGGGATTGTCTTGCTGTTTGGGAGCTAAAGCTCCCGTCCTGTCTCACGCTATAACTCGAAAACCAAGCAACCTCCAGAGATGCCCTTTAGGGGGTATGGAGACCAGACACAGAGTATTTACTACATAGACTATAATTATATATTTTTTTGCACGTGGACCAATGAACCTTTAGCTACGCCCCTACGTTGTGGGGTATAAAATTCCTAGACTAATAACACAATGTACATTAAACAGGTTGAAGAAGTTCTCAGAGAATTGACTGTATGATTTGTCTCTTTATTTTTCTTTGATTTGCATTTTATATGGAAAACATAAAGGTGAAAAATCCTAATGTTTTAATATATATTTTTTGTGTAGATTAGATTTTTTATAAAGTTTCATTTATTTACGACAAGATAATTTTATGTACTGCAGTGTGCCTTACCTATCAAAATGAATACTAAATTACAATAGGCATGCACTCAATAGTCTACATACCAGGTATGTATGTGACTTACTATGTGATTGAACCATGTTTCTTGAACATGTAGTTCACATGACATAGTGTTTAATAAAATTAAGACTCTACCACTGGGAATTATATGTGACAGCCATAAGTGAATTAAAAGCAATGGAATGTTTACCAAGTAAAATGTAAATGGTTGTCATTTTGAAACAAAAGTGACACTTTTTTTTAAACTAATATTTTCTTGTATTGCTTTTATTACTCATATAAACATTTCCAACTAATTACTTCCTGGAGAGCTGAATTCAGTGAATAATAAGTGTATAGAAATGTAGCAACTAGCAGACCTCTGCATATTAACTGTATTAACATTTTTCTTCATTTGGTAACCAGGCAAATGATAGGTTTCTTTGATCAAGACTAAATTAAAGGTAATTTAAAGGAACATGGTATTAATTTTAATAACAGGTCTTTTACATATCAACTTTTGAGATGTACTAGTAAGACTGAGCATTATATTTTCTTACTAGTATAGAAGTCGGTATTTAACATCAACGTATTTGAGTATATAGATATGACCCTGAAAAATAAAACATTGTAATATAATTCACATTATAAAAAGCTATACAAGGTGCAAATATGGCCACAAATAAAAACATAAAGCTTGGCTTGTACTTGCCAGGATGTTGAGACCATAATCAACACTTCAATGTCAAAAAATGTCAATAATCCTCATTTTATGCAAATTACAAAAAGAAATACACATAATCATTTCATAGCAGAATATTTTTGTAGCCTATTTATTCATTAAGACCAACTATCTATAGCCAGATTCAGACAGGCAAAGACGGGTTGGTCGCACGAAGCGACCTAAGTTCCTTGTCAAAATGTCCCAGTATTGCAGCATATTATAGGTTGCTACATTAGAAGACACAAAGTGGCTTTTGTCAAGCTGGTTGAAAAACCAATGTATATAAAACTGGCTATGTGTACTACAATAATCTATTTTATCACTTGATCAGGATATTCTGCTAAAAAAAACAACTTAAAGTGTAATTTTATTGTCTATTTGGTTGATTTTCTGTGACCAATATGTGGGCAATACCAATTATTCAACAGACTTTCACACACATGATAATGTGATATTGATACATGATAAATATGACAGAGGCATCAATGAAAATATTCTTAGTGTCAGTGTATATGTGCTGGTAGACTTTTGTTCCATGGTGTGGAAACGGATCCAGGAGGTCGTGTGATACCCACACAGAGTGCGGATGTTGGGTAAAAAAGAGTCCTTGTACACTGTTCCGTACAGGCGCCCTAGGCTGACCTAGCACCGCGCCCCCCGTGACGTCATGACGCACGGCGTGACGTCACCACGCGTGACGTCACGCCACTTGAAAACTACCGAGGGGGGCGGCAGGGTGACCGCTGGCCGGCCGCCCTCCCGGTTTTTACTTTTTGTTTTTTGGAATTTTTTTTTTTATTCCCTAGGCCACCCGCCCGGCCACCCGCCCTCTCTGTCGGTCGCCCTAGGCGAACACCTAAGTTCGCCTAATGGACGCGCCGGCCCTGGTTCCGTATCTATCATTATCATAGGACCAGATCCCATTCTCCTGTGTGGGTGAGCTGGAGTGGGGAGTGATCTCCACCGCTAGTCCCATCTCTCCTGTGGAAAAGATTTAAGGCAGGGGTATAGCAATGTTAGCATTGTTAACACCCCTGACTTAAGTTACTTGTGCAGATCAGAGGTCTGTGCAACTGTCAGCACAATCAGCACAAGTCCTCCCAAACCCAGCACCAATTCTTTCATTTAAATGTTCCCCAAGACCACCTGGTGTAATTTAGATGGGCGGGTGTGGGCAGGTCCGTCACAGCAGACGGATCTCCTAGCATACGTAACATTGGAACAGATCCCAACTTCTGCACAAGAATATATTTTCAAAGGTCTGTCTGTACTTTTGCTGCAAGTAAACTCTATGTTATCTCTGTTAATATATGGTGCTTGTGATATGTGCAAGCATAGGATCGTTATTATTATTATTATTATAAAACTTTAAATATTTGTTTTAGAAATGTTGTAAAAGAACACTAACAAAATGTCTTTGGCCATTTAATGGTTACTTAGCGCACAATAGTCTTAGAAATGTTGTGGTTCTTTACATTATTCTCCTGGTAACAGTATATTTCTGATGCAGTCATCTGGCAAATTTTGCTCACATAAGCAACACAGTGCTTTCTTGTTAAATAGCCCAAGCAAAATTATACCCACACAAACTTTTAAAATCATTTTATTCATCCCCACCAATTACTTATGTAGGTTTGAGTTTCACTTTTAACTCGATAGAGTCTTCTATGTTCCAACACTGAAACACAAAGAACATTTGTAGTGCCATGAAATCCTTTGGCAATGTAGTGAGTGGTCATACATTTGAAATACTAGTTTGTGTGAGTGACTGCATTTTGTGGTGTAGTGCTAGTGCATTGTACAAAGGCCTTCTTGCCATGTCATTCAGTTTTATGCGGCCACACTGAGTCTTTTGGATGATGGGTAAATCATGAATGTGGATTAAATAGAAATCTAATAGCAATTGGTTGCAAGGTTAATTTTGTAAAAACACAGGGCTGTTCAATGGTTTTTAGCAGTTTTTATTTAAAATCAGAGAGGTTTTTATATTTTCATTTTAAGTGTCCAGAAAACCCAGGCAGACTGAATGATCCAGTTATTGTGTTTATGCTTGTTTTGACCAGCATTAGAGTGACAGTACATCAGCAGTTTAGAACTACAGTTGTTGATGGTGACAATTGAACAATTTATATAGCCTACATTCTTTCCTAAAAGTACAAAATCATGCATTTAAGTAACAATTTATATCTCATTTCACCATTTGACTAAGATTTGGGAATGGTCCACTTTGCACCATTTATTGAGATTTAAAGTAGCAGGTCCGGCAAAAAAGTTCTACCACATTACAGCAATTCAATGAAAACCGACCCCATGTAAGGGACACGGGTACTCTAAGAAGGCATAATGGTGAGATAACTATTTTATTCTAAATTAAAATGATCTTTGTACATTCAGTTTTCAGGGATATGAATTCCTTTATATTCCACATCTTTGGCCAGCCAACAGAAACCTCATCTTCTAACATGGGAATGCCATGAAGATGAATTTGCAGGTGATTCTATCTTGATAAAGGCTCTTTTTGCTGTCTTCCCTTGTTTCTCTGTGTCCATTACTTAGACCACAAAAAAGTTATTTTTCTTGTTTTTTTTTAAACAATTTTTACTTGCACGCAGACTTGTCATCAGGATAATCATTCTGAGATCAGACTGTTGAGTTCTACTATTTAAATTAGAGAACCCAGAATGATGATTTGCCCCCTGGATTTTTCTCAACACATTTGCGTAGAAAGGTCATATTGCTAGACTACTGTAAAACAAATGATTCTTTAGAAATACTAAAACATTAATTTGATTGTGGAATCCATCACCATGCTTTCAATCAGCCCTTGAGAAATCTGTACCATAGCTTGTTTTCTTAGTGGGATCAAGGCCCCCCATTCCAGATATAACCAGCCCTAGTACTATTAGGCTGGTGACAGTGGCTGAGGATTAATAATGCTAAAAAATAGATTTCAAATATTCAACCTTTGTGATAATTCAGGCACCAGGCCTTTCCTAGGCAGTTGTAATAGCTGCCCTGAAATCCAAGACCTGCTGCATCTGTGTTCATCAGATAAAATGTAAATGGATATATATATATATATATATATATATATATATATATATATAAAATCACCATAATCTTAATAACATCTCCAAAGATTGACATTCTTCTATATTTATCTATCACCCAGATCAGAAGAAGGCAATCTGCGGCTCTCCAGGTCTTGTCAAACTGTGAGTCCCAGCATGCTTTGTCATTTATCAACTATGGCTATACTGGGACTTATAGTTATAGACTTATACACCTGGAGAGCCACAGGCTGCCTACCCCTGACTCAGATCAACGCCTTATTGCCATAAAATGCCATAAAATTCAATAATTCAGTCGAGTACTCAGCTGCGTATATAACTGCTTTTTGGCAGTACAGTTCTTTTTTATGACATTAGTGCTTCTGAGGCTCTGAAGAAACTCAGGGAGAAGCTCCTGCTATAAATAGGACTGCGCTGCTCAGTAACAGCATTTGGGTAAGAGAACATTTTAGCAAACTGTCTAGAAGATACAAATGTCTTTCCTTATAGAATTCAGTCTTGTGGCTTTACACAAAATTACACCAATATTTTTCTCTCCGGTTTTACTCCAATAGAAAGATTGAGCCGGCTTTACTGACACACTATATCAATGCACTTAGGAATGCCATTTCACAGAACAATGAAACAAAACTCTTCTGAGAAATTTGATTTGTGTGAAATTCTGCAGAAAATTTGATCATCTATATTATTTTTATATTTCGGAGTCATAATCGGAACTGAATAGTCAAATAACTATGGAAAATGTCTCTTACAAAGAACCACTTGTTTTCCTGCAACCTTGGAAACATGAACCTTAAGTAGAATATTAAACTTTTGACATTGTAATAATCTCGGTTACGTGTTTCATGAACGTTGTAGCTATAAGAAAAAAAAAGTGTTGTTTTGGATTTTTAAAACGTTTTTAGTTACTATAAGCAACTTCTGGTTTTTGCAAGCAGAACTAGGATACACATATGGGCTTTCAGCTCCTATTCACGCCTGCATTCTCAAACATATTAAAATTTCATTCACTTTGTGATCAATCATAATGACATTCTGATCCTATGAGTGCCAGACGCTGCAGATCTTCTAGTTAAGCTTAAACCATCCCAGGAATCTCATGCATACTTGCTGACCGAGTATTCTGCATCCTATGTCATTTGTTTCAATGTCCTGTCTTGCGCCTATTTAACCTTATTAGGCATGAAATAACTGCTGAACACATCACAAACCGCTAAACTAATATTAAAAACGAATATACTTGGTCTGAATCAGAGTCCAAGTACAAACGTTATTTGCAATTGTTGGTCATGTAAATTTATGCCAGATAGTGTACACTTCCTCACAAGGGAACTGATGCAGAGAATATGTGCAGCGCAAGCGAAATCGCACTACTTAAATCTGACTGTAGGGCTCTATGTAGATAAGTAGTGGCAATTAGTACATTTGTGAATCATGTGTATAAGCAAATAGACTGAAACATGTAATACAGTAGCCTATACAAGTTTGCATGATTGAAGGTATAATTTGAGCATCATACATTTTAATAGGTTCAATATATTAGCTGTGCCTTATTGATTTCCTTTTCTTCCTAAATGAGCTAAATATCCTGATATTTAAATTTCCCTTCACCATCCTTTATACCTCATTAATAGAGGATTCCAGTAATTTTGTGCCAGTGGACAGGATCCTGGACCTGGTACCCTGTGAGCATAGTAGCAGGTAAGTTTCTCAGCACCTCCACTGAAACTGTTGTACTAGTTCAGAGCTTGTGTAATTGTAAGATGGATGAGATTTTCCTAAATGTGATTCCAATCTTAATTCTAACACACCTTACAAATAGTATGCTGTTACATTTAAAATTAAAAACCCCCTTAGCATGTACTGCATTATACTGTATATGGACGGGATCCTGGTTTAAGTCTGGCCCCCACATTCCACGCACAAGAAGTGCATAAGTGCATACCCTTCCAGACATCGCTCCATCCGGCAGGAGATCCGTATCATGCACTGCACTTGCCCCTCCCTCCCACCTACATTATGCTAGGTGGGTGGGGGTACATTTAAATTGGGAGATTGACCACTAGAATACTAAAATACTAGAATACTAAAAGAGCTTAGAGGGATGCTGGCACAACCCTTAACTAAATTATTTAACCAGTCGCTAGCAACAGCAG
>JABWIB010004276.1:2164-14942 GCA_016617825.1 Platyplectrum ornatum
GGAATCGGGAAGATTAGGACATTGAAACTGGGACTTATCCCAAGGTGGGTGTTGGAATCGGGAAGATTCCAACACCCACCTTGTTGGAATCTTCTTGATGACAAACATAACATAGACTGTATTTAAAAGGAAACAAATACTAATAACTACGTAAAAGCAACATGAAAAAAAAGGACATCAAAACTAAATAGTAATAATAAAAGAAAATGTAGAGAATCAGCAAATAGCAATGGTAAATTTAAATATACCCTTCCGACCACCTAACATAAACTGGATCCAGTCCCACGTGTGCTCTACTTTGTTTTTAATCAATAATCCATTCCAAAGTATATAAATCACAGATTATTTATGAGTGGTTTGTGTGAGGGACAGTAATCATCTGAAGGGAGAGCAAATAAATGAATATCTAAAGTGACCCATTCAGGGCTATGAGGCGCCCATTTCATTCATATTAACAGACAGACCAGTAGAAAAACAGACCCTCATCTCAAACTTACCTTTTATGTGATGTATTATATTAAAGGTAAAAATGCAGGTCATCCACTGAGCCACCCCAATCAAAATATGGAATGGGTATCGTTCACCATCCATAGTTAAAATACTAAACGTCCTGGAATGTCCTATTGGGAAAAAGTTTGAATATAGCAATAATAATAATACCAATTACTTTTAGATGCATGTCAGTGAACTGCAATGTATTTCATAGACACGCAAGCAAGAGATCCGAGAAGGCTCAAAGCAATGGTATTTTCAAACACAGAATAAATTGAAAGGGAGAATCCTACATATGCTTACTGAGAAAGTAACATTCCTACAAAGTGCATCTCACATGATAGAGCAAAAGCATGGGTTGGCAGGAAGNAGAAGCGAGGTGATCCTAATAACTTTTCCTATAATCGCTATTTGCGTCCCCATGTGCTGTTTTCTAGTAACTAAAATGAAATGTTCCTGACATGGTCCATGTGGAGGAAGGGGGGTATTGCTTACGACTTTCCATGTGACCAGATTGACACAACGTGTGAAGGAATTGGAAGGGTGACACAGCTCCCAGGATACTTTGGTTAATAGTCGAGCTAAGGGGGAAAAGGGAGGCGGAGGGGCAGTTGCTTATAAACAAAAAGGTTTCCTTTAGGAACAGCCAGCGAGTATGAAAGGATTACCATTCCAATGTGACATTCCTACATTCTGGCTTGGCTCCACACCCCGGAAATAAAGTCTCTTTTCCTGTGGCACACTTTAAATTTCATTTATAAAGCTCCGCATTCTCATCTGTCAAGAGTAAAACCAGGACACATAGTTTTGTAAGAGGGCAGAGACCCCTATAGGAATGCCATTCTGACAATATAAATGTACATACAGTAATGTGTGCAGTAAATGATGAATGCCATGAAGGCGTTAACATATTTTGTACATTATAAATCAATAAATCATGTTTTATTATACACTCACTGCATATTAATTTACAGTAGAAGGTATGTACAAAATATGCAAGCTTAGCTTAAGGACGGGGTGTCATCACAGCTCATATCTCTTTTGTATAAACATACTGGATGGGATCCAGAATTCTGTCTGCAGTCCCCACTACAATGTGCCGCCACTGGGCCGGTCCTTCTCCCCCACACACCTAATATATAGCAGGTAGGGGAAGAGGGGGGTAGAGGTGCAAAATAATGAATGGTTCTGGGTTGGGGTCACTTGTGTGATAGCTGTCGCACGGACCGATTATTTGCAGAAGTGACTTAACTCCTATCGACCCTGACCCGTCTGTCCCTGCGCTGCAGGACGAGGGTCTTCAAGGACGAGCGCTGTACATGTACAGCACTTATTTAACTGTCACCCTGCAGCATCGGTGACAGCTGCCATCTTTACTGATTCCGGGGGTGGATCAAAATTATTGGCCCCACCCCCGGCAAAGGCTGCAATTGGCTAGTCATTTTTCTTTGCATTCAGATTGCAGACCAATCCAGATGTAAGAACAGTGATCTTTCCAACTTTCAACAAAGGGTCTGTATTGAAATGACATACACTGTACCTGGGTCTGAAGTGGGAGTGTATACGGGGTATGTCATACTGTCACATCTTTCACAGCTTTAATTTAAAATCTATAACTCCCCATTCATTTTTATTACCGCCCCCTTCTAAATATGCATACCACCACTTTAAAATTTCCACTTCAACTACTTTACTGTACAGCAGTGGTTCCCAAACTTTCTCAGTCAAGGCACCCTTAGAGTCTCCATAATTTTCCACGGCAACCCTAATACAAAATCATTTCCCAATTTTTAAGTTTCTGAGTCAAAATAGTGTAATAACTATTTAGGTAAATACAAAAATACTTCAGGGTGACATCAAATCTTGTTTTGCTCCTATACAAGACATAAAAAACGTCTACGTAACACTAGCTATGTGCCACCACATGGGAAAAAACATTCCGCTGCACCCCAATGAGAGCGTTGCGGCACCCCAGGGAGCCACGGCACACAGTTTGGGAACTACTGCTGTACAGTATAGTTTTGTTTCTNTGTGTGTACGTGTATTTAGAGGGTTCTAAGCTTACTATCGCCAACTCATTATATATTTAGGATACATTTATTAATAGATCAGACCCCAGTCTACTTAAATTACTTGCTACAGCCAACTAATAATATACTACTATATGGGTACAAGTAAAATTAAATTATTTAAAGAGAGCATTTTTTAATTACCATTTTGAGATTGTGATTGCTGCCCATAAAAGACAAAAGTGAAGCAAGGAAATAATTTTATGTGTCTTATGTGCCTAATTGCTATAACAAATCGCTCTTANCCACTCAATATAAGTGGTTTAATTTTAAAGGGATTGCCATTTATTATGCTGTTGTGGAAGGGGTACTAGTAAACTAGACCTTTAAAACAAAGGATATAAAAAATTTTTTTTTCCTCCAAATTCAATATTATTACATAAGGGGACAGTCATCTCTGCATTCAATTTNGTTTTTCTCAAAAATCTATTTATTGAAAATTTTGACAGTGTATATAAAACAGAATACATCAAGTGAAAAATAAATGATCCACTGACAAAAATATACAACTCAAAATCAAGTATAGCAGTACAGGATCAGCATATAGAAACGTACAAAAATGTCAGGAGTATTAATCCACAAATGTTGTAGAGTAGGAGAGGGCGAGGGCAGTCCTCATGGAAGAGAAAGGAGAAAGGAAGGAGGCGAAGGAGAAATTTGCCCAGCATAGGCTAAAAGAGAGGAGAGAGAAAAAGGAGAGGAGAAGAAGAAAAGGGGGAAGGGAGGGACAGACAGGAGGATGGGGGAGACGAGACCAACAAAGAAGTGGGGAGATGAGCTGTTGTGCAAAAGGGCTGCATGCCCAGATCCCATTGGCATAAAGGTTGTCATGAGAGGTGGAGAAGAAACCATGTGGTGTGTTCAGATAGTGATTAGATGTGCATCTGAGTTGGGGAAGTGGGTCCAAAAATGAAATATACGAGTTCCATTTACGGTAGAAGCATTCCACTCCAAGTTCCATGTCAGGGATAGTCGAACATTTGTCAAAATAGAAAGAGAGGGTAGTTGCTGACAGAGAAAAACATTGGAGGAGTTCAGTGATAAAGGATTACCTTCTTGGCAGTAGTGACAAGGACAATCAGAAAAGGGAGAAGTTCCCTTTTTCGGTGTCCCAGATCCCAGTTATCAAAATGGAGCACAGTAATGCCAAAGGGTCCCGGAAAAGATGCACGTAAAAGAAAAACTTTAAAGAACTCACTAGTTTGTTCCAGAGCGTGACTATTTCCGACAATTCCAGAATAGATGAAAGAATGTGGTGTGAGGTCGCTTGCACTTCAAACAATGGTGGGATTCTGTGGGTATCAAAATGCAGTGCTGAGCATTTGCAATATGAACTTCTTGTAGTTGAGCTAATATTAAGGCCCGCAAAGTAGTGTTCTGGTGATAGCATTGTATCTGTGGAAGGGAACATGAGGATATTAGTTCAGCTGCCAGCCAGTAATGATTTCCAATAACAGTCAATGGAAAAGAGAGTAGGTCTAGCTGCAGAAATATAAAATTAGAAGCATAGAGGTGGTGTAATGTAGATGTAATCCTGACACCAAGGTATCTTATGGAGTCAGAGGCTAATTTGAATGTGGTGCAGTTTACCGGCTGGTGGCAGAGTTGGGCATATGCTGTCAGNGAAAGGATCTCAGATTTTTTAGCCTGCAAACTTACCAACTGACTTTTGGAGGAGGAATAGAGCACTATGAATTCCGATGGAAAGTCAAATTGGGCTAGGGTCTCAAAAAGGTGGTCCCAGGTAACCAGGTCAAAGGCTTTATTAGTGTCTAGGGATAGGAGAAGGCATTGATGCGAGACTCTGGGTGGTCACCAGAGCTTTCAGTACTGTAAGGACCATATGATGCACCCCAGTTTTCTTTTTGGTACCCTGTGCTTCAAGTATACGTTCCTACTCTGGAACCTGCTTACATGTCACCGTGCACATGGCTTGTTTTGTAGTTCAGTTGTTTTATTGTACTCCCCGAAAATGTTAATAAAAATCTAAAGATTTAAGAAAATAACATTGGAAACTGAGTTACAACTTCATACAAATCCAGTCTGATCACTGTAGATGACCGTGGGCAGGACCAGCTTTAGGCGATTCACCAGAAATTTGGTCAAGAGTTTGTAGTCNACATTAAGTAGTGAGAATAGTGGGCAAGCTGTGTCAGCAAGGGAGCTTATAAAATTCACCACTGTAACCATCAGGACCAGGGGATTTATAGGGCTTAAGGAATTTAATGGCACTTTCTACTTCAGTCAAAATAATGGGAGCAATGAGTCCATCGGCTAGATGTGTGCAAATTTTGAAGTGGCCAATGAGGACCAGAATTTATCTTTCGGCTCCCTGAGCTATGGGCCAGCTGAGTAAAGATCTCCTTAGAAGTCCCGGAGGTTAATGTCAGCACTCTCATATAGTTACAGTCCTTGAGGATTCTGTAGGCAACTGATGAGGGAAGGAGGGGCCAGAAACTAAATTAGATAGTAAGCGGCCACATTTGTTACCTAAGGAGTAAAATTGAGAGGCACAGTACTCACAGAAATTACCTTGATGTTCCCAGTAATGGTTCCGACGTGCAGTACAGAAGTAGCCATGTGAAAATCGGCCAAAAGTAACATGCTGCACGTAGATCTGGGAACACTGATATCTTTAGCGACAAAAGAAATGAGCCTTTGCAGACTACCAAAAAAGCGCAGGGGTATCCTTATGTACCTAATTCGATGTAGCAAAAGTGGACCAAGATTCCTGAAGTAACACCAGAAGACAGAGTGAGCCAGACAAAAGCGTGGTCCGACAAGCTGAAGTGTTCAAAAGCAACATCCAAGAATTTAGATAGTAGAGAGTTGGAAAGTAAGATATAGTCCAGCCAGGACAAAGTACCATAGGCTGCAAAAAGCCAGAGCAACGGGTCGAATTGTAGCGAGTGGAGGCTACAATAGCCAATATTGTAGTTCTCAGAGGCTTAAAAGAGTCCTGCTGTGGACAAACCCCATCTGATGTGGTGTCAAGGGATTGCAGCCTGTTGGCCATAAGCTTGGCAAGACATGGGCCTGTAAAACATGACTAGTGTTACATCCAGGACTGCTGCATCCTGTCTCTCCTCTAAGGGCATTTACAGACTTTATATTAGTTACTCTATAATTACCATTACCTGCCCCTAGAGGCCGATGTTGGACTCATCCTGCTGTGTCCTGATTTCCATCACCAGGTTTGATATCTTTCCTTCCTTCTAGAGCCAGGTGTGGATCATTGCTCTTTGTTCTGTTCATGCCTGTCATGTGTTATAGTCACCTTGTACTTGCTGTGGCATATCTTGTTTAGTGTAGTGTTTCTCAGTACTCTTATATGGTTTCTTGTTACTTTCGGTGTGCGCTCTGTATCCAGGAGTGCTAATTACTGTGGAACCTTTACTCTCTCTGTGTGGTCTATGTGGTTCAGGTACTGCTCCGTCTCTCTCTTTATGTGCGCTCTGTATCCAGGAGTGTCACTTCCAGTGTCTAATACCTACTGTAATCTTTATCTTTATACCTCTCATATTTGGGCCTAAATTCACTAATTGGGGAGTTTGCAGGGGAATTGAAAAGTGGGGATGTTGCCCATAGCAACCAATCAGATTTGAGCTCACATTCTCCAGTATGTAAAATGAAAGCGAGAGCTCGAATCTGATTGGTTGCTTTGGGTAACATCCCCACTTTTCAATTCCCCTGCAAATTCCACGCTTAGTGAATTTAGGCCATGGTCTCCAATTTGAGTTATTCCAGGAGACAAATTTGTATCCTAAGGTGGCGTGAATAGGGGGGAGGTAGCGTAGCAATATGTAAACNAGGGTTGAGAGAACAGGAGAGGGGTGTGCATCAAAGTAAGCCATCTGGCCATGAGGGGCGCAGGCGCTCTCGTCCACAATATTCATGGTGGACAGCGACAAGGTACTGAAGAAAACCAAGAAATAGACAGTAGAATGTAACATGGAAATGACAATAAAAACCATAGCTACAAAACCAACAATTGAAAAAAAATTTCCACCCGAACAGGAATCCCAAGTGGGAAACACAACTGTAATATAACTAAGAATTAGAAACAGCTAAACAATGGTGCTTAGCATGTAGTGTGTAGCTTGCTAAATCTGTGAAGAAGAGAAAGTCAGGGAGTGTTTATGTTTTTGACTGCCTCTATCCCCATGATGTCATTGTATCTCACACTAGGGCTCCAGGTACTTGAAAACACCCTCAGTGTTTTGGTATTTGAAGGCTGTTAGAGGAGGAGCTCTTAAAACCTAGAGCAGCCATATATATTTTTCTTACACTTGCTGATGAGTCAACACAGGAACAATACATCAGTTTTATAAATCAAAATTATCAGGCTTTAAATAAATGGGCAACTATATTGGTGTTGGTGTGTGTGTGTGTATATATACACATACACACACACACCAATATAGTATATTATCAACGTTTCAGGGTCCACCGGCCCTTTCATCAGGACAACATGAAAGGGGGTGGTGGACCCCTGAAACTTGATAATAAAATTGGATCGTTATTCATGAAGTCCTTGAGTGCCTGTCTGCTTCATATATATATATATATATATATATATATATATATATATATATATATATATATATATATATGTGTGTCTGAATCCACAATCACTTGTATTATATAGGCATCTTTGATATTTCTTTGTATCAGAAATCAGTGTAGTTTTGGTTCATTGATGAAAAGTTGAAATGATGGTAATATACACACCCATTTATAGAATATATCATGGTTTCCCAGCACATTTACATTATTTTTTATTAATGGATGTGATTAGTAACAAAATGCCGCTATTTACAGTTTTTTTTTACATAATAACAAATTGTAAAAAAAAACAACTCAAAAAATATTTTCAACAATTTTTTTTATTTAAAATAGAATACATTTTTTTTACACTTTTGAAAGCCATGAGAAATTACCTAACCCCTTTTTTCAACACAAAAACAGCTCTAGAAATATTGCTTAATGTTGGCACTTATGTGACTCACATAGATATGAATTTATATACTAGGCTTTTTAACTTTTATTTCAGTTTTACTTGCACAATGCCAAAGCATTTAAATAATCAGTGACTTGTCTGCTTCCCATCCATTGATGTTTCTGTGACTGCAATGACTGTTGTTTTAATGCTTTTGCATCCCACCCATACATGACTGTGGGTTCATAAAATGATCAGCTGTGACGACTTGGAGCCTTTAGTATTCATTTGCAGGAATGGGAGGGTCAGGGCTATTGACATACACCGGTATCCTGCTGCCTATTATTTCCTGTAAGTTCTGGCATCCCACCAGAACCCCAGTATGACAGGTGGACGAAGTTCAACAAGGGAAAATAAAGGCTGCACAGCTTTGGAGATAGATCCTCACTGCACCATCAATATATATGGGAATGGCATCAGATTTATTTTAATTACCTATTTCTCCATGTATAAGACATACCTTTTATAACATAAATATGGTGGGTGCGTCTTATACAATGGGTGTACTTTTTTCTGTACTTTTTTCTTACATGTATATCTAGCCTAATTTGAGCAGGGTCCCGGCAGAACACATTGGTCATATGTACTGGNTGTCTAGTAGCCAGGACATGTTGTTACTGATTGGCATTCATAGACATGATTATCTGCTTGACAGTTCAACGGATGAAGAAATTTATAGTAAGATATTCCATGAATCTGACAAAGCAATGGTCCTTATGGTTTGATCATTCTAAACATCTTCCAATATTGTTCCTAATCTATGAAATGGTACCCTAATCTATGAAATGGTACAATTACACACATTTTGTAAGCATAAATTGCTTTTATTTTAAGGTGACAGAGGGTTAAATCCACCCAAATGAGTTGAACATCTCTGGTTTTCACTCACATATAAAATCCAATGGGATTTGTGTGTTGGAGTGATCTTGGAACCATAGTTTTATTACCTGAAGCTGCTGTCATCAGGAACCAAGCCTCTTTGTTTCCTGTAATCTAGACATGCCCACCCTTCCCTTTGACTATATTTCACTGTTTACCCTTGCTTCTTCCNTGGTTGATACATTTTTATTTCCTGTTTAGTTATTTTATAGATTTCATGGGAAACTATTTACTAAGTTCTAAGTTCTGAGGATGCTCTTATTGCTAAAACCCATGTGACCCCCCACTAAAAAAGGAAGAGTACATCTCTTACTTCTCCCACTAATGTAATTGAAAAACTTTAAATCTCCATTGACTTCTATTATATTCTATGTTTCCATACCTTCACTTCTAAATGCCCATACCCCCACTTTTAAATTTCCACTTTGACCACTATTCTAGATGATATGTACAATATCCCAGAAGGTTCAGCTATAGTTCATGAAAACACCACTTTGCATGAATGTCTTGTACTTTGAATTTCTTACAGTTACATTCTGTATGGCATTGCAAATATGCAGCAGCACATTATGTACTTTGTCATCAGTTTCTAATACTGATTTCCTATTCTACATAACATATATTATGTACTATACTAATAAATAACTTTATTTTATGAATGTCTCAAAGTGTCTCCCGCAAAGTCTGCTNCTCTACTCCTGCTATGTCTATGTCTACCACTATTTCGCAGAAGCATTTCATGATCCCTTTGTTTTCATTAAATAGCTTCTATATTCCCTTACTGCATCATAGTCTGCTTAAGTGTGGGTTCCTTAGGAGTCACAATAGCTGGGAACGATGCTGGCAGAGATCTCAGGAAGGGTGAGACAGACTATTGTGAATAATGTGACCACTCCCACCAGACCTCTCCTAAATCTAAGGGGCCACTTGGTCTTCAGAATGGCCTATTTCACATCAGCAGGAAGACATTCCCAGCTTGAACGCAACACTACAATTTTTCCACTTAAAGGGGCAGCACAGATTACTGCAAACCAGATGAAGAAAAGAAACAATTTTTAAGCTGCAATTGGTGACTTAAGTGTATATTATATATATAATGTTATATATGTGTATATTATATCATAAGGACTTTATTATTTTATACACATTAAAAATGGGAGCTTCATACTAATCCATTTATAAGTAATAAAAATAATCTGTAGCAGACAATGGTGCCACATGGACACTGCTAACAACTATCCTTTTATTTTATCTACAGATGCATTTTTATTTGGCATTATTACAAGTCCAGTAACTGGGAGTGGATTCTTTCACATAGAGGATTCATACATAAATCTAATTGTATGAAGGATAACGGAGGTGAAGATAAAAGTGCATTTTATCTAAACCTCTCGTATCCTTCATCCTTTATGGCAAAGCTCAATCCTGGATTCCTCCATTACTATGCTCAGTTTTGTCATTGATTGATTGATATGATTGATATGATAACATTGGGGTTGTGAAAAGTAATTTAGAATTAATGCTTTACATATGTTTATGCTATAACACTCCAGACACCTGCTGGAGTGGATGCGCTGCTAGGGGTACCTATATGCACATTTTGTTGGCAATGACCCAAGATCAGTTTGTGACTTTC
Organism: Platyplectrum ornatum; assembly: GCA_016617825.1. Classification (NCBI taxonomy): domain Eukaryota; kingdom Metazoa; phylum Chordata; class Amphibia; order Anura; family Limnodynastidae; genus Platyplectrum; species Platyplectrum ornatum. The sequence goes on from JABWIB010004276.1 coordinate 12,240, forward strand.
CAACACAGCTACTTTTAATTTACCTACCATCTTAATCAAATATGATTTGTTTTAGTTAGGAAACCCAGGAGCTTAAACTATATGCCTCATAGCTTCAAACTGGGGTCAGTTTAAAGCCTCGACCTTTCACATGGTCCGCCAAAAACATGGTACAGTATATGTCCTGTAAGTCCTCAAATNAGGACCATGGTCGATACATTTCCAAGCTAATCTTCCTTTGCTTCCAAGAGTCCACTGATATACACTTCTCTCACCTCCTTTTCTTGTTTTTCTATTTCATTTTTTTGGAACCACCTTCACTTTTTCTTCTTCTTTCTCTACTGTTTCTTTTTTCCTCCTCCTTAGTTAACATAGTCCCCTAGGATCTTGATGATTTATCTTATAATAGACTAAATAGGACCCTCATTACACATGGCTTATTTCAAGCTAGCACCTTCATTATTTAATCTCTCCATGTAGTGCGGACTGTCTAGCTTGACACGTCTTAAGGAAGCCTTAATCTTTAATATTGTTATTTGTTGCACACCCCTTCCTCTGTATGATTGTTCATGACTGTCATGTGTCCAAGTAAACCCCCCCCCCCCAATGATAGAGGGAGGATAAATAAGCAGAGTCATCAAGGTACTGTAAGCATGTACTTCACTTTAACTATTTCTAAGGTCAAGGCCACTCACTTAACCCACTAACATTAATCTTTATGCTTGGTTCTAAATCAGTGAAAACGATAAATGGGAACAGCTGATTTCCATATCATTGTCCTTCTCTGCACATTACAGGAAGGTCACTCAACACAGCAAGAATATTTCCAGAACAGGACGAGTGTACAGTACAATGTCTCTTGTATGCATGTAAGTGTTTTTAGGAATGTAAGGAATATGCAAATTACTTCTAGAGAGGAATAAGGTATGAGATGAATGTGAGTGTACCAAATGCTGACCTGAGAGTCATTTCAGACAGTCTCAGTGCACTACATACATAAATACATACATACATACATACATACATACATACAATACATACACTATACAGAACATGTGCCATGTGTGCCCTTTTGCACAATATATGTACACGCATAAACACAAAAGCACACAATACAGGAGAGAAGACATATAAGAAACATACATGATATGACAGAAGGATACGTATGAGGTAGATATATAGACATATAACAAATATATGGGCTGAAGCAGTGAGGAAGTACAGAGCCCCATGGGAAAGCCAGTCACCTCAGCGGCCCCCAGGAAGACCCAGCACCTTGCAGTCCACACACAGAGGTGGCGGAGTTCACTCAGTTAGCCAGCTGCCCCCATTGAACTTAAGGATATACTGGGCAAGCAGGGAGAGATGCTGGAGACCTTGAAGACCACCTCAGAGCAAGTCTCCAAGGAAGGAGGATCACAAGAGTGATACTCTACCCCCCCAGTACTGGGAAGGTGCCTTCAGGAGGAGCATCCAACCTCATGCTGGCGGCAAGACGCTGGAAAAACATAGCGCTATTTGTGAATAAGGGTCTTAAGCAAGTTACATAGCAGGGGCCGCAAAGATGAGGAAATACCCATTGATTTAATATTATTAATATTAAGTTATCAAGCCCACCCATAGTAAGCACCGGCCTAATCACACAGGAAGAGGGTGCTGTCCATGATTTGCATAAATCACCTGCACCACCCCCAGCTATGGTGTGTTTTTGTTACGCCAAAACTAGGTTATCTATGTTAGAATTAGTAGAATGAATTAGGTTCTTACCTGCTGCGGGATTAATGAAAACTCCCATCGGAAAGCCTTCTTTTGGCACTGATTCACTGTTGCTCACAGGAGAGAACTAAATAAATACATCACAACTGTTAATTAGATTGGAAAAGGATATTAAAAAATGTTCCAATTTCAGGTGAAGTAGATTCAAACAATTTCAGGTTTAATGTTGTTGAGTAGGTCGCTCAATGTCCCCAAATAGGGGGGAGAAGACATGGTCCAATTGTGTGTTATAACTCGCTTTGCAGAAGTGGCTATCATCACCTAAAAAGGGATGTCATCCACATTCCTCACCTTGCAACATGGCTTTGCCAACCCAAAATGCGTAAAAAACTTAAATATCCTGGCGCGCACCACATATTCTACAAAGCACTGCCATTTTATAAATCACAAAATTTCATTAAAAGGACAGATGTTTCTAGAAAATTAACAGAATGGTCTCACATTTATTTGTGCATCTTGTTTAATCTGTATATTAAAACTTAAAAAATACAGTATTACTTTTTGTTTGCATATTTACAATATAATCCATGACTCCACAGAAATATTAAGGATTAACCTATTAAGGATGTTGGGAATATATTATAATTTAATACCTACAATCACGTTAGTGGTGGAACAAGCAGTTAATAGGCCAAGGTGCATTGGAGGTCTAACCACATAATGATGGCATCCCACAGGACCTTCTGCTGCACAGGCTGTCACTGTATATAACAACACCTTGGCCAATCAGCATGGATCCTATATCTGAACAGCAGTGTCTTCCCTGGTAGTTTCTCCTCATGAACCCACTCCTTAACTCTGTCGACTCTACCTAAGCTGAGTTACATAGTTACACATTTGTTTATGTATGTTATATAATAAGGAAGATGATCTTTGTTACTGTAAACCACTGTACTACAATATATATATATATATATATATATATATATATATATATATATATATATA
>JABWIB010004276.1:18917-30061 GCA_016617825.1 Platyplectrum ornatum
CACAATTCTAACAATGTAAAAAGTAATGCTTTTTTGTAATAAAAAAATGAATAGAAAAATGAAACAGAATCCATGTATTAGCAGCACTAATTTTTTTTAATAAAAATGTATATTTTATACAAAAGAGACCAAAAAGTGCTAGGTTTAATACGTTTATCATTAATGTACAAAGGTTGACATTTTTAAGTACAAATCAGACTTATAATTACAGTTAGCCATTGAAATACACTCTAAATACAACAATATAAAAAATCTACAAGTACCACCAATATCATCCATTGCCGTACAAAGTACTGACATCCAATACCAGCCTGATTTAGGTGAAGTCACAGACTTTCAGAATTATTTACGTTTCGTCTAAAAGTTATGCTACAGCTTAAACAGCTTAAACNTGTTATTTTAATATCTCCAAAATGATCTTGCCAGAAGGAGTGTTTTCTATGACAGTGCAGCTATGAATGAAACAACTGAAGTGAATTTTATGCATTCATAAAACTTAGGCTGATGTAAAATAAAAAGCAATGAAAATAAAGACAAGGTCACAGACATATAGCCTGGGGAAAGTATTACCCAGGGTTGCTGACTCTCCGGGAGACTCCTAGATTTTGGGCAATTCTCNTGGCATCTCTGGAGAGTCTGCAAATCTCCCATGACCTGAGCTGAAGCAGTGATTTACATTAAGCCCTGACCAATACTATGAATGGACAGGACATCATGCCTGTTCATTCATAACAAATGCATGGGTCAGGGGGCGGGACATGATTTGCATAAGTAGGATGGAGAAAGTAAAAGACGCCAACCCTACTCTACTTTAAACAAGCATTATTTAAACTGATTTGAGAAATATACCTGTGTATAACTAAACTATGTCTTTTATTTTTTCCCTTATTCTTTCATTTCTATAACCATCAATTTATCTCTAATTATCCTCTAAATGATTTAGCAATTAATCCTTGGCTNAGTAACATTCCTGGTCAATTTGCTGCTTGGTTAAACAGTGCACATGTTACTCATCATGGAATGGAGCCACACATTTATAAGTAAGTTATAGAGTTATACCCTCTGGTTCTGATGGGCATACTCTTCAATGANTAGCTAGCTACATGGAAAAAAGGTGCATTAGAATATTTGATGGGATCGTTCATGGTATGAGTGATANAATAGAATTCTCTCCATGACATTCCTGGGACAACCAAACTGCCAGCATACAACCAGCTGCACAGTATGCTTCTATACACACTGGAGAGGAAGGGAACTACAGCATCCATTCATTACTGGCATAGTTTCAAGACATAAAATGTGAATTGCTCATTGTATTCAGAAGGTATTTAATCTACTGGATGACAGTGTATGCATGTCTTGTATTAAGTGAAACAGGGGATACTACATTACATGAATATAAGAACATTGGAAATGCTCAGCTCCTATGATTGTATGAGACTGTTAACACCCATACTTCATATATGGAGTTAAAATACTAAACTACTAGATATTTCCTTCCACCAATGTTATTTTGGAAATGCCTGCCAATTTCTTGACTATAAAGCACTGACTTTTCTATCTGTGGTGGCTTATTTAATNTTGAATCCTACACGGTTCTTTTTGACATGGCAGAATCTGACAGTATTAGAAATAACAAGCAGTGAAAATATAGCATTATNCCAATTACCAATGCATAATTCTGTAAGTGAATTGCATCAAAATCAGAGATGCTTTCAAGCCATTACAAATATATGTCAGGTTTGAACACAGCCAAGACATTGCAACCAGACTGGAGCTAGTTTGCACAAATGAAAACCAGTTTGCATGCATATGAATTGAATCTTGAACACAGTGACCTTTTTAGCACAAGCAACAATTTTTACATTTATAGAGATGGCATCAATATCTATAGATTCAATCATATTAATTACATCAATGCTTTGAGATGATACATTTTGTAATTAACTAGTGTCATTCTGCATGTCTTATTTGTATTGTCCTCTAACAATAACTTCTTCATCTTAGTCTCACCTTTAGTTTTCATTAAACTGTCTGAAAATGAATATCCTTGCATTGGATGCAGTCATATTTTATATTAATTTGGGTAAATGTGTAATGTAAGTTGGCATTGTAATATCGTCAGATAATAAAAAAAACAATAGAAAAGACAATCTTCAATTGTTCATTAATTGATTCACCTTTTATGTGTATGTAGGAGCAAAGTATTATAAAATGCCTGGATTTTTTAATAGCTTACTTAAATATGTGTAATCTTAGTTCATTGTTCATTCACAGCGACATTATATGCTGTTGTAAAATTGTGCATCATTATTGCTTTGCTCATTTATTAGTGTTTATAAAAAAATGTGCAAATTAATTTTTAACCACCCTTCTCAATCAAGGAGTGATTTCTCATTGTAATCAAAGAATGTGTCTGTATGTAACAACTATTATAAAATTATTCATTAATGTGTGGTAAGCATTGTCTACAGTTTAATGTGAATTAAGGTTATAATTAAATATGTTATAAAGGAATCAGAGGCCATAAACCCCAGTTATAGAACAAATATGTTTCCTGTCTCCAATTAACCCAAATTATAGCTATACTTCACTTGTCTGACTACAGGGCACAATGGGTGCTTTGTCTGTAATCCNTCCAGCAGTACAGTATATCTCTATGTGTTCAATGTAGTCCAGCCTATGAGGGTACAATGTGTGATTTTACCACAGGAATACAAACTGTGTAACACATTGACCCCATAAGTCAAAATGAATGACTCGCTCCCTCTTCAGTGCCTCTGTTCCATGCACATNGTATCCCAAACAGATGGATCCTTCTAACACTCTGCTAGCTGGTCCAAGTAATTGAGACCAGATGCAGTCTCACTGATCTAGATGTTACCACTCTCAAGCGAATAAACTCCTTTGGTTTGTCACCAGTGCCATCTGACTCTCTCTTCTTTTTGTTCTCTTTTTTCGTTGCCTGATTTTCCAGCAAAGTGCACTTGAACACACAAGAAGTAGTCCAGAAGAGAGTAGGACCAGCCCAAAAACAGAGATAATGGATCCATGAGAGTTGAAACTATAAGCCACAGCAGTGACAACCACTCCAGCTATAAGTATAACCACTCCAAAAGGGATAGTACAGCGGTAACATGAGAGCTCCGCTCCTCCAGTTGCAGCAGTCAGTTGGGTTTCATTGACTCTTGCAATAGTAGTAATGACACAGTCATTGGCCCGTTTCTCCATAATCATGGGGTCTGAAGCCTTTGGAGGACCCAGGAGGATATCTTTGATAGGTTGCTCCATCATTTTGCTTCGAACAAGCTAGCAATTCAATTTTTAACCTTTTAATTGAGTCGAAATCACCTTAATCTGCAGATAAAATAATGAAAAAGACAAAAGCTATAATTATAAGAGATACATGGAAAATCCAAATAAATAAATATAACAGGGTACCGCTGCTATAACATAGGTAATAATTAAGATCCTGAGTTCAGAGCCATAACTGGGAATTTTAACTCTTGGGAAAAGTGCAACGCTTAATAATGCCAAATAAACCTGATACTGTGCTTATCTGTCCCTTGGTCTATAACTGGGAATAATATATGCTGATACATTTTCAAAAGGATTTTTCTAGTTTCTAATGATATCTGTGAGATACATACTCCTTNGAATGTCACACAAGCCCAATGTTTCAGTGTAATATAATTCATTTATACTGTGCTATAGTTAATGTAATGAAAGTATGCTAATGAAAGAAGTGATTGGAAAATCCAAACATATTACTGACTTTTCTTTTTTCAAATATTATAATTCATTTTTTTAAAACTACCACCAAGTTATGCTTATTTTACGTAAATATAAAATACTAAAATAAATCTGGATTATAGTTAGGCTGAGAAATGATCCTTATACTGATAAATATCTAGAACTAATATATTTTAACAAAAGAAAACATTGTATTACTAAATTTAACTAAAAAGATATACCACAAATCAGTTTTTGATCCATTGTTCATACATGAGACAGATCAAATAACAGTTCAAAATAAAAGTTATAATGGGCATACAATATATATATATATATATATATATATATATATATATATATATATATATATAATATGTGTTGGAAAAGGAAGAAAAGGATAATATATTTCAGATCATAGTTTATGTACCTATGCTATTTACTGCATTTAGCTTTTGACCTACAGCTTATGCGTTGAGATTATCTCTTTTTAATTATAAGTACAATGTAACTGTGTACATTAAACATACATTAAACATACACTATAAAACCCTTCTATTAATTACCTCTGATTTCTTTTCAATGGAACATGCTTGACGATATCTTTACATTGTAACTAGAGAGACTACATTACTAAGAATATTTATGATGTTTTTGCAATATCTGAGAACTACATAAGAAACACGTATTACACGTATAAACATAGACAGGATTATTGTTTTTAATGTGAAAAATATTTCATGCGTGTATCAAGTCAGGTAATTTTAAGTCTTGTTTTAAGATGGGAAAACAATATATATATATATATATATATATATATATATATATATATATATGTATACACTTTTATAAAATTATAAACATAATCAAGAGTTATCTATGCTACTTATAATCTTTTTACCTATTAGCTTAAGGAAGTTAACAAGTTAACAATTTTATGACATTTCCTTGAAAATTGTGATTTAAATACAGTCATAATAATTTTATAATGATTCCCAGTACACGTTTCCTTTTTATTGAAATAGCTTTCATCTTATTTTAAGAGCCTCCTATTATAGCTTGCGGATTGTGACACTGTGCATTTGTTGTAGTAAATACTGTGAAGAAAGATGCCTGTAGCCTTTAAAACACAGAGAAGTGTAACGACTCTGATTTACAAGCAGGCATTAAAATTTTAACCTACCGTGGAAATCTGTAATCCATGGTATGACAAATCCCCGGAGTGTTTAGTCAACAAAACGTGTATTTTGTCTCAATCCAGTATGTGTCCAGCAGGAACATGCAGAGGAAATGCTGTGTGCCTGCCTGTTGCTTTGAATACCAATGTGCAGCTCCAGGGTGAGTTACAGATGACACATCATTAGCACCGAGGATTTCTATGGAAAGAAAAAAATGGGACACGAATCAGAAGAGAGTGAATAGGCGTTTGTTTGCAATTATCACTGGGCTGAGCGGAGGAGAAAGGGGCCAGGCTACAGGGGGAGAGCTCAGTCTTTAATACCTCTGTGGAGATTTCACTTTTTGGCAAGAACATTTTGCTTTCTGACCTCTTGGTCACCTATTTTGTTGCATATTGTGACTATCTAAATGTAAAACTATTAACAGATGGAGAAATTGTAAAAGGATATGCGATTAGGTTGCCAAGAGCTCTAGTACTTCATAGTCTGAGTCAGTGATTTGCCAACAATTTTTGATAAACATTCCGCAGTATAAAATATATAATATTGAATGATGTAATGCTGCAAGCATATGGGCATGTTTAATAAAGGATCATTCTAGTAAAAGCCTTTTTATTCTGCCCTGTCTCCAACTAAATCTGGTGCACAGATGGCATGAGCAAGCCAGTAACCCCTAGTTTTCTGCTTGTTGGGAACACGGCTATAGGTTAATATGTATTATTGGGCTACGCTGAGGTTCCATTAAGTATAGAAGTGGCAGGGGTGCTGCTTGTCCTTGGCATCAAAGTAGCATGCACATATACAAATCAACCTCTTTATTTTATGCCAGCAATGCTTTTTAGTTACAGTGCGTTTAACTAAAATAAAGCTGTAATGAGCTTGCAGATTGTTATACCTAGAGGCAGAAGTGATGGCATTTGGACAGCATTAAGCAGGAAAAGTGATAGGAGAAGTGAGAGAGGGTTTGAGCAAGGAGGAAAATAAGCAGGCAATTCATTTTCATTTTGGAGATTTCCGTCTGCCCCGTCCGTTCGTAATGCGGTCTGTTTTTTTCATTGGGAGGGATGCTATTGGTTAAATTGTTTGGTTACATTGGACCCGATCCAGACTTACGTACTATTAAATTTACTATACAATAGTACTTACTTACTGTACAAATGCATACAAATGTCAAGTGGTGGATGGGGCCCTGGATCTGGACCAATGACATTAATTACATTTGCTTCTATTTTGGTATTCTTTACATACAATTGTTTCTATTTCCTTATTGGTCCTCTTATTGACACAGCTGATCCACAGGCTTAATCAGCTGTTCGGGTGTTAGAAAACTATAATTCCCAACACACTTCAGAAGTAAAAGTATTAATGATACCTGGATCAGCACAATCCAGACTTGCAATGCAGCTAAATTAAATGCTGGATCCAGCCTTTCACACTGGCAAGGGAGGCAACTTACTTTACTCTTACAGACCTCACATCATGGAATTCTGGACAGTACAGAGTGTACTTACCACAGTACTAACTACACACTCCCCCCTACTATATAGCCGAATCGCTTACCACTTCCTTTCCCATATTCAGGGATGTAGAGAGGGGGAAATGGGCCCAGAGCTGCCAGGGGGCCCATCATTGATTGTGGTTGATGTTTTTTGTTGTTTTTTTTTTAACTCTTTACAGAGAGTGATCTGCAGTGCAGTGCAGCTCTGCTCAAGCATGACCTTTACAAATTAAAATATATCCTGCTTGAACACATTATATATATATTTGTTTCTATAGGTCTAGTGCTTTAAACCTGCCAAGTACACATTCAAGGGGACATAGCCATGCTCCCAATAAATTTCAGCATTATTTTTGGAAATGGTCCCAAAGACCAGGAAATATGGGCATTAGTCAATTATAGTGATCTGAATGTGACCCATTGTGTTATGGTAAAAAAAAATATATAAAAAATTGTAATCTGTAAAAATCTAATCTGTATAATATATTGGACACAGTAAAAAAATCATTATTTTGTATATAGCCAAATATCTATAACAGAACTTTTAACATACATGTTTATATTCTTCCTGTTGCTATTTTAAATCATCAGAAGATTATGAGGAACAGTGAAAACACTGAGCAATCATATTTTATGACTGAGCATTTTACAGTCAAATAAACTGCATAAGTGAGCGCAATTACATATAAAGCAAAGACATACAAGGTGACATTGATGATATATTACAAAATAAGATATGCACACTGAGGCTGGGACGCATTTTTCTGAATAGATTTAATTCTCTAACTTGAATTTCCATCAACTAGTGGAAATGGAATTAGCTATCAAGAATTAAATAAATTAAAATATACTATAGCTCTCTCTCATACACTTTATTCAGCAACTACAGTTTAGATCTATTTTTTACAGTAAATTGTATATTATTGTATAATATTATTTAATTTTATTACTAAATCATTTATGTAAAATAAAACATAGTTGGTAATATTTATCATATAATATCTGTTCTCTGAATTTATGTATATAGGGCACTAATGTGCTTTCTGTATTGTGTATGTAGCTCACTGGGTTGCTCTCTGAATTTATGTATTTAGGTCACTGGTGTGCTCTATGTACTGTGTGTATATTGGTCAATGGATAGACTAATTTACACAATACAAAGCAATAATGGGCTCTCACATTTATGTGTTTTAGACACTGGTGTGCTCTCTGTATTGTGTATGTAGGTCACTAGTTTGCTCTTTTTCTTTATGTATTTAGGTCACTGGTGTGCTCTATGTATTGTTTCTGGATAGATTTTTTACAAAGCAATACAAAGCAATGGTGGGCTCTCTGAATTTTTGTATTTAGGGAACAAGTTTGCTTTCTGTATTCTGTATGTAGCTGGCTGGTATTCTCTGGAATTTATGTATTTAGGCCACTGATGTACTCTCTTATATATATAGGCCACTGGATTGACTTATTTACACAATAGAAAGTCTTCAATTATTNATTGAGAATCGCTGGAAGACATTTTGTTATTAGGTTTGAAAAGTTTTTGAGGGATTCATAAATTGTACTGTAACATATTCTCAACAAGTCTGTATCCAGAGCATGATAATTTATTTTAACTCTACAGCCCCATGCCTTTATTATGTTTATTAACCATAGTGAAAAACCATTCTGTCCCTAAAGTATACAAATAGTGTCTGACAGGTTTTAATTTGTGAGGAAGTGTATGCTAGCTGGTAAGCATGCCAAAAGGTCTGAAATATAGACATGGCCCTTATTCATTATAATGCGGGAATGGAAGAGTAGAGATATTGCCCATAGAAACCAATCAGATTGTAGCTGCTATTATTTAGTATGTGCAAGGTAACAGACAGATAGAATCTGATTAGCTGCTACGAGCAACATCTCCAATTTTCCAATCCCGCAGTTTAGTGAATAAGGGCCTCAAATCAAAATCAAAGACTGAAAATCAAATCCTAAATGACCTTCTTGTTGCTCAGTTGTGACAAAATCAAGACAACCAGTACACAACATTTTGTCCTTCAAACAATGCCAGTTAAAAATTATAAAACATTTTTCTTATCAGTAGTTTTATATACGACCCATAAAAAGTTGTAAAACATCATTGAAGTACAACCTCAAATTATTACTATATTATTTGAACAAAGTGCCATAACTGTGTAGTAAAAATATTTAAACAACAGACTTTTTAATGTTATTATTAAAACATGTTTTCATACCATTATGTTTTATCAATTAACAATTGTAATGGAATTTTCCTACCAGTTTATTGAAATCACTGGTAGAAAAAAATGATTTAATAATTTAGATGTTTTGGTTAAGTTGGCAGTTAATTTTGGAAAAATCATCACAGGCTATGCATTTTTTTTTTTACCAGGAGCTGGACCAATTGATTTTGTTCCATTCAACACCACATCCTAACCACATCTTATATGCCACCGACTTCTGCATCGTCCTCTGATGCATTCAAAATAAGTCACCTATTTTTTGCTATACCAAAGTATTTGGCGGGCGCACGCTGTGCAAGGTCTGCATTATGCCCCGCATCCCTGCGCTTATGTAAAAAATGCAGAGGCTCCGGAACGCCCCTTTTCTCATTATCATATGGCGGAGTCGCAGAGGCACAGAGTCGAGCTTTGTGCCCGACTCCATGCTATTCAGCGCAGATTGGCGAAACTTCGCGTCTCCNCCAGCCAGGCTGAATCAGCCCCATGGTAAATCCTAGGTCCCTCCAAATATCTTCTGACAATCTTTGAGGTTCATTGCCTGGCCTCAAATCTTCAAATTATTTTATATTATACTTTATTTGAGTAGTCACCAAAAACACCTGCAAAGTGTTTTAGTGATTATAAGAATATACAATAAAAATTTATAGCTGTGATATAGTGCTATACCAGTTCATGTTAATATAGTCAATAACAAATTGTAAATGTGCCTAACTAATATGAATATATATTTGGTCCTGTGGTAGATTAGGTCAGCGACCACCAAATAACCAATGGTAATAGAATACAAAATAGGTGATGTTGGTTCAACTCTAAGGGGCCGATTCAATCATCGCATCGCACCTAAAAACTCTTGCGCTTTTTGCTTGCGGCTCATTGCGCTTCGCGCTTTTTCCCGTCTTCGAGCGGGATTGAATCGGCCCCTAAATGAGCATTAAAGGCAACATTATTCCTTTAATGGGACTAGTACAGACAAGAATACTGGTCCAATGGATAAGATGGGAATGGAGGATAGGATGGATTTGCCATGCGGATGAGTGAAGCCACTGCCCTTGCATATATAGGTTTACAATAACAGGGCCCTACATCAAGATTTTCATGCAAAATGGGAAAGGGCATAAAGACACACACTAACTGTAGATACATAGACCCTTCATACCACCTGGCATGCATTCCGTATGCTCTTTGACCCGTCACCAGTAAAACTTTCGTCATGTAAGCCTGGACCCTGAGAATCCAGGGCTGTGTAGAGGGTCTGCATATCTGCCAANTAAGGGTATTTCCACATTTAGTGGTTCTGATTTTGGTCCATAATAAGTAAGTTGTATTAGTTAAATGTAAGTCGGACACAATTGAACCTGATCCATACTTTTGTGTGGCCACAGCGGTCCACGCAACCTCTGAATAGCATGCAGGAAAAAGGGGCATCCATTGGAAAATCATCTGCTCATTACACTTGCACCATGCCATGACATGACAAGGTGCAAACTCAGGATGGATGTAGAGAGTACACCCCCTGTGAGAGAAATGCCCCCTTAAATATGCCATATAGCACACAGATGTGCAAGCAGATGGATGGGCACCCCTGCACTCACCTGTATGCTTGTCTCTGGATCAGGTCAAATGATATCAATAAAAAGTAACTACAGTATCATTTGCTAATGCTGGACTGGATGCTACTGCTGCTCTTAAAGCTCCAATCCGATCATAACACAGTGAGATCCTAACAGCTGCGCAGGTGGGGGAAGGTCACACACCTCACATACATGGGCATTACGAAGACAATACCATAATGAACGATTACCATACATCTTCCTCCCTGATGTATGATTCACGTCCTCTCCCATCCCACCATCAGAAAGCATTTGATTAATGAATGCTGGATCTCTTGGATTTAATTCTGCAATGGAAACACACAACAAGCGCCAGACCAATCCCAAAAGGCGGATAGTTTTTGCGAGAGGAAAACGGCCCCTTTTGCCAAGGTCTGGATCCAGTTCTAAGTGACCATTAATCTGTCAGAGGAACAAATAAATATCTGCATCTGGTTTGCATTACATCACCAACATGAATGTGTGGAAAACACTTCACAGAGGCAGTTTTTAGGATTTGTATGGTGCAACTAGTTAAATGAATAGGCTTAGGAGACACAAGAGTATACAAGAGTTTAGGATTACGTAAACATCCCCACTCCATACCTCCCAACTTTTCATGGGGGACATCGGGACGCGGGACTGTCCCGCTGAAAGTTGGGAGGTATGCCACGGGCTAATTGTGGGTCCTCGGGAGTTTGAATATCCTGGGGATTTGCAGGGCATGTAATCTGAACAATGTATTAGAACATAGGGCTGGATTCAGCTTTTCACTGTCATGACTTACACTTATGACTTACACTCTCATGGGCAAAACCATGTTGAATTGCAGGGGGGGGGTGTAAAATGAATGTCAGTGTTTGCATGCAGGGAGAATACTTTATTGTTGCATGTTGCACACAGATAC
>JABWIB010004277.1:10860-23498 GCA_016617825.1 Platyplectrum ornatum
CTGCAGCAAGCAAGGCCATCCCCACCATTAGGGGCAAGGGTGAAGACCAGTCCCCGGTTAGACTCCGCGCCTGGTGCTGGTAGCTTCCTGTTCCTGGGATTCTGTACCTGTGGACCTACTGGGGCTCGCTCAGTCCTCTCGGGGTTAATCGTAACACCGAGTTGAGGTATGGATGTATTGCAAATTTTTTTTAGAAGAATCATGTAAATAGTTTGAGTGCTGCCAGTTTGCAGCTACGAGACATGTAGAGGTAGAAAACATAAGGTAATGTGTTCTAATGCCGCAAAGTTCCAGGTATTGCAAGTTCAAGCAGAAAATGCTTTGGAGAAAATGGAATACCATGTGTACAATGGTTTATATAGATTTGTACACCATGGGATGCTGTTGCCACATTTTCTTACTCCTCCAGCAAAGATTGTTCCAAATCTTCCAATTCATGACCTTTGACGCCTTTCCATATTTTCCCATTAATGATTAAACAGATTCTGGATAATGAAGACGATACCCATATGCGGGTAGCATAAAAGGCAGATACCTCAAATGAGGTGTCAAAAGAATTAGAGAATATAGTTTTAATTAATTAGAGAATATAGTTTTAATTTATATATGGAAGTGCCTGATCTAAAAATTGATAAAACAAGGAACCTGGAAGTTCATAGCTATGATTATTTTAGAGAGGAATGATATGGCAGTTTGGATATGGACCATATTGTGTCCCAACAATGCACAAGAGGGCCAAAAAATGTGCTATGATCAAATGCCTAGAATTTTTAAGGAGTCTGGAGACCCTCTGGAGTCAAAGCAGAGATGTCATAGAATGACAGAAATACTCGTGCTCATCAACATGGTAGAACAGGTTAGGTAAAATGAATAGTATGGTAAAATTGCCTAAAATTCAGAAGACAAGAAGCTCCTCCTCCTTCCATAATTGAGCACTAAGATTTTAAACCATACCCTTACCCTATACTGTCAAATGAATAGGCTTAGCTAAAGTGGCATACACTGACATGGGCAACTGTAAAGGGAGAGAAATAAATAATCTGTGGAAGGATAATCATTTTCACAGCAGTTTCCACACATTTATTACATATATGTATGCCAATTATGTAGAATAAAGCAGGGCAGCTGTATGGTCAGCTTTAGCCTCAAAAATACATTTATAGTGCC
Source organism: Platyplectrum ornatum (assembly GCA_016617825.1). NCBI lineage: Eukaryota > Metazoa > Chordata > Amphibia > Anura > Limnodynastidae > Platyplectrum > Platyplectrum ornatum. The sequence goes on from JABWIB010004277.1 coordinate 12,028, forward strand.
TTGGAATATGAATTCCTAAATACTTAAGCTGATAGAGATACGTTTTAAAGTGAAATATATTAGTCACTTGGGTGTGGGGCCCCTGTAAAGAGATAGAAATCCAATACTGAAGATCGTAATATGGAAAGCTTGGTGGTTGGAAATTAAACTACTGTGATCTGAATATATCAAAAGAGGCAATATAATGTTCTAACAAAAAGCTTAAGTTTTACCTAGCTTATGAATTACAATAATATCGGTATCTGTTGTAGGGATGAGTGCTAACAAGTGAATGATTTTTACGGAAGGTGAATACAAACCCGTAGGAGCATATATCGGAAAAGTAGAAGAATATCTAATTTAATTGATCTGGCTAAATGCTTTTATAACTTGTTACAGGCGGGAATGAGATGACCCACAGCTTTTCATAAATGGTGATACCTATACATATGAAAAGATGTGCACCTAACTTGTAAAGAGAATGCAAGGAATAGGTGTATCATAAAATGCAGAAAGCTTAGGTAAAAGCAAAACATATGAATTAAGAGCTGGAAAAAGCATTTGAGTTAGTATTAGAAGGAACCACTATCCCACATTGCCAATATTCAATTCCAGACATTTAAACGGCCTTTCCTTGCGTTCCTCATTGTCCCTATTAGAAAACACTAAAAATATTAATAACAGGAATATGAAACTAAACAATGGCCCATACTCTATTCGATAGAAGGGAGTGAGGAGTTATAGGTCCAAGGGACTAGGGCCATGTTTGACCACTAGAAATTAGTAAGAACATAATGTAAAGCAGCATTTCTGTTAGATGTTTACTAAACAGTATAATAATGATGTTTATTAGAGAGTCCATCCAGTAGAATATCATAAAAAACACTGAATAGCAAAAAACTGGAGACCATTTGTATTTCATGCAAAAAGCTGGGCAGCTACAGGGAAAATTAGGCATATCATTTAAACATTCAGAGATAGATGTCAGAAAAGGCCAGAGGTAAAAACACAGACAATGGGGTATATTTACTAAGCAGGGAATTTGCTGGAGAATTGAACAGTGGGGAAGTTGCCCATAGCAACCAATCAGATTTGAGCTCTGTTTCATTTTACATACTGGAGAATTTAAGCTCGAATCTGATTGGTTGCTATGGGCAACTTCCCCACTTTTGAATTCCCCAGCAAATTCCCTGCTTAGTAAATATACCCCAATGTCTCAGAAGTTCATCCGATTCTGATTTTGCTCTAAGAGCTTGATAAGCCCAATCTTCTGAGGCTTCAGGAGGTAGGTGTCAGGAAAGCCATGGGCTGCCATAATGGTTTCCAGAACACTGCAAATTTGTCAAAAGATTCTTCCTGTATTTGTTTGAGAAAAAGATCATAGCCTCAAAACATAATCAGGCAATATATCCAAATTTCTCTCTTTAGATAGTGAATCCAGATATGAAGCAATTTCTAAATGCACTACTTTTGCCTCAGAAGAACACAAGTGTGTATTGGCACTAGTCGTAGCAATCTTTACAATACTAAAAGTAAATGAAGACTAAAAAAGAAGCCAACTAAAATGTTACTGATGGATGATGATTTGGTGAAAAATCTAAACACAAAGTGAAAAGCAGACATCCCAACAGCAATAGTGGTCCTTCCAAAGTATTAATGCAATCTCCCAGCTTAGTAAATATAGGCCTAAGTGTTTCAGAACACTAGAACAACAACATCAGAGTGATCCCCTGCCCAGTGGCAGCCCTGTATTGGTGGCACTGCTTAGATAGGTCACAGGTGTGTACTGTTACACAGTATGCTCCATGTAGACCTTTTTCTATATCTGACCGTTTAGAATTAGTTTAGTTGTTGTTTTTGTGCAAGCTTGCTTTGCAGTCGCTAGGTAAAAGCCATACATTGGCTGGTTGACTATATTTTATTCAAGAATAAATTTCTAAAGGTGTAGAATATGGATTCAATTAAACGTTTTACTCAAGCCCAACGGTGACGGTATTTTTCTTCACTTTGATGTTTTGATTTCCTTGCCTGGACCTATGGTCCTGGTCCTATGTTCTTTTTGCCAGCACTATTTTTACATTGTATTTAAGAGTTGTTCTAGGATAATTTCTCAATACTAAACTTATTTATACATATATTAGCTTGAACCTTACACATAATGATCGCATTTTGTGTTATGGTCAGCAACTAGGTCTAAAAGATACATGTATAAAACAAAAATCTTACTTAAATATTTACAAAAAGCACACACAAAAATAACACGGAAGGCACAGACTTTACAAATGTATAAAATTGCATTCTGTTATACTTATTACTATCGCATTATAAGTAAATAGCTTTGGTTTATGGGAGAAAAAGATAACCTATAGAATTACTGGGTGTATAGCCCTTTTTGGAACATCAAGGTATCCTCTAGGCTTAGGGTGGCAACAAGCAGTTTGTAAAAGTCAATGGGAAGGATACGGTCTGAGCCGGGAAATAACACACCACCTTTGATCATCTCTCCCAAGATGCAACCCACTGACCAAATGTCAACTGAAAACAGAATGTAAGGCAATTAACAGAGAACAGCCTCATACTGAACACCATATATGCATGTGTGTATGTGTGTATGTATGTATGTATAGAAATAGAAAGCGACTTAAATTTACACTAAAATCATTTACACTAAAAGCTAAGTTACTTGGCTGCAGACATCAACCGTGTTATGTGCAGTAACACCAGACAAAAATAACAAAGGTAATTTATGGGTTTAGGTTTTAGAATACAAATGTATATGTGTAATGTATTACAGAGTTTTTACATGTTTGCTGAAACTTTGTTAATTATATCAAAAGGAATCTTAAAAAGATCATTTGAATATCACTTGTTCACAATGTGAAATTAAACTCATATTATACAATCACATAAGGAAGAGGTATGAGATAAACCAATAAAATGGTGTGTACCAAAATATTCTGTAGCTAAAGTATGCAGCCAATTAACTATGGACACTTCATGCATTTGTATGGCAGTGGTTTTGGTTTTTAAAGCAGACCATCTCTTCTTCTGATGTGAATTGTCATCTCTGCCTTTTCATACTCAGATTCAGCAAAAGAATACAAAAAAATGTATATTTAAATCACTTCGTGTATAGTCGATTATAGTCACTACCCACTCTACAGTTAAGAAATTTAAAACATAAAAGAGTAAAACTGGGTGTTACCTTTATTTAGAATAAATACATTCTGCTTTTTTACTACAATGAGTTGGAAACATGTATCTGCACATTAGTGTAATTATAAAAACTAGGAGGGCTAATTGGGAAATTAAAATGAATCCATATGAGTTGTGTGATTTACTAGACTGAAATGGAAAAAATTATTCTTGGCCCATTTACAATTTACTGGTTTTACCAGATTGTTGTGAGAGTGAGAACCTTTATCACAAACTGAAGTGCCACAATTTAAGTTTTTTCCCAGGGGTAACTTTCCTCCTGATTTTCTCTATGGAAAACACTGCAAAAGGTCCATAATGGCATAACAAAGAGTACAACAAAATGTATATGCATACATAAAGCATACATTTAAATTTGCAAAACCAAAATGAATGTCCCAATTTAAGCACGGATACTATAAGGGAGGTCATATTAATACTTAACTATTATCATAAACCAGTGAAATACAACTTAATAAACTACTTGTAACACTAAATCAGTTTTCATAAGAAATAAATGCATAAAAAAAAAAAAAGCATAACATGGGTAGTATGAATCAACTAGATCAAGCGCATCATTTATCTGTTTTTCCAGCTGTCAGCCTTTAAGTGCACAAGGATACAGTCCCTTCCCGGGAAGAGAATCTTGTGGCATATCATTTCTCCCATAATGCACCCAACCGACCACAAGTCCACTATCAGTGTGACAGCGTATAGAGGAAAAATAGATGGTGGAAGGAGGAGAAAAAAGCAGAAGCAAGAGAGAAAGAGGTGTCAGTGAAACAAGTGAACAGCCAAGTGCAGCAGAACCTGGAAAAGGTGAGAGGTCAGCATGAAAGACACAGAGGAGCCCAGGGCAATGCAATATGGTTAGCTTAACATTAACCTTTATTGGCACTGGTCAATGTATTACCAATATAACCAAAGGGTTATTGGAGAGATCAGGGCTGTGCTCCAGGTGTGGCATCCTGCAGAAGGCTTCATGAAACATCTAAATTCTGAGCGGCAAGAACAGTATCATAATGCATTGCACTAACTTCTGCCAAGCAGAGGTTGTTATTAATGCTGGAATATGATCAATGACTCAATCACAAACCTCAAACATGACAGGAGTATTGCTCTAAAATGGGTTATAGCACACAATCCTTATAAGGTCAAAAACAGAAAAATTGCAAAAATGAAAGTAAACCTAAAGGCTAATACCAATTTTGTTATTTATTTATTTATTTTATTTTTTATTGCCTCCAGTGCTGATGAAACAGCCTGCTCACATGTATGAACTCTGTCATGGAAGCATAAAAGTGACCACAGATGAAAACACAATAGTGATGAAGTGGGGAAAGAGACTGACCGTTTTCTTTGTATCCCATTCCTAAGATCACTTCAGGAGCTCTGTAGTAACGTGTAACAACATAAGGAGTCATCATAAAACTAGTTCCTGCTGTCCGTGCAAGACCAAAATCAAGAATCTTTAGGGTGCAGTCAGATTTAACTACTATGTTACTGGGTTTTAAATCCTATGGTAAAGGGGGAAAAAAAAAAAGTATATTATAAACCCATCTAATGAACCACTTTCATACACACAGACACCAAATGCATATTTTATATATATATATATATATATATATATATATATATATATATATATACATACACACACAAGCATATACTTGAGTATAAGCCGAGACACCTAATTTCACCTAAAAAACTGGGATAACTTACTGAATCGAGTATAAGCCGACTCCCCAGTATGTCTGTCTATCACCACTGCGAAAGGCTTGTGTCACTCATGTCTCTATTGTTCCCCTGTTTCCTGCATGTGCAGGGTTAATATAAGGCATATAAGGCAATGTAAAGCTCTTGTGCCATGCTGTAACCTATACTGCACACTATCATGCCTGTTCCAGCTCTGTGGCAACACATCCCTACATCATGAGACACACACACACAATTTTTTTTCATTTTTTTTTTTAAGACTCGAGTAAAAGCAGAGGGGTGCATTTTCAGCATAAAAAAAAATAATAATAATAAAAAAAAAAATCGGCTTACACTAGAGTATATACGGTGTGTGTGTGTGTGTGTATACATATATATTTATTTCATTTTATTTACGTGCATATTAAAATCGTTGCTTTTACTGACCCTGTGGATAATCCCTGCAGAGTGTAGGTGCTTAATACCGCACAGCATCTGGTAAAGTAGATAGGACATGCGCTCATGATCCAGTTCCATCTGTATAACTTGACATAAATTGGCATCCATGAGTTCCATCACAATGTACCTGAAAAGTAGAGCCACAATGTAATAGCAACATACTAGGAAACTGGTCATAAATAAAATACTTTCCTGAAATAGGACAAATCATTTACAAGTTCGGATCATTTCAAATGAACACTTACAGATCTTGAAATTCTTCCAGAGATTTCTGTGGTGTAAATACATTGAGAAGTCCAATTATCTAATAAAAAAATAGGAAAAATAAAGTATCAATGCAAAGTTATTGCAAAATAGGATAAATACCTTGTATTCAATCTTAACATGGTTCATACTGCTCATAAGTGTAGAACTTACATTCTTGTGATTGACACATTTCATGAGTACAAGTTCCCTGTAAGCCCGTTTTGCATGGGTTTGGTTCTGAAAGGGCCGGCTGAGTTTTTTGATGGCAACATGTCTCTCTAAAGCTGAATCATATGCAGCACTGTAGGAAACAAATAAATTNAATACAATAAAATGTTTTATGAAGAAACATAAGAAATTTTCTACTCATTTGGGGTTAACAAAAAACTGTCAAGGGTGTGATGCATAAGTGGGGTATAATGAATGAGACATTAGATTGTAGTAAGGCCTAGGTTAACCCATTATATGCAGTACAGATTCCCCCCTTTTTATGTGGTTCATGTGTAGAGATATTAAGGTAGGCTTGCAATTCTCCTGTGTGGAAGAGAAGTGGCCTCATGGAACACTACGGAGTATATTTACTAAGCAGCGAGATTGGAAAGTGGGGATGTTGCCCATAGCAACCAATCAGATTCAAGCTTTCAGTTTCATTTTACACACTGGAGAATGTGAACTCGAATCTGATCTATGGGCAACATCCCCGCTTTTCAATCTCACTGCAATCTAGCCGCTTAGTAAATATACCCCTTTGAGCTTTGAGTACACCAGTAATGAAGGTCTAGATCTGGAAACAGAGGGCAAGAACCAGAGTGTGGAAAACAAGTCGTTTTCCGCAGTCTGGCAACAGAATACAGCGCGCAAGCACACTCGGATCTGCGAAAACACTGTAAATTGTGTAACCAACAGTAAGATGCTAATACTGGACAGGCCATGTGGCTCTACCTGTGGTCACATTCTATGGGTATGCACGCAGTTCTCACCAATTACAACTAATGTTTTGTTGAAAATGTAATTTAATTTTAGTGTATGTGCTACCTCTTCTTATTGCATACATACAAAATGTGCACCCAACATGACAATGGATTAACACATGACAGCACATATCCCGTCATAGATCTCCTATGTATAATAGTTATATTTAAAATGACAGAGTTTCTAGAATCCATACCATACTATTCCTTGAGCTCCAGAACCAATAGGCTTCAGGCTTTGGTAGCGCTTCAGAACAGTGAATGTAGAGTCTCCTATCTCAAAGACAGAGAAGTTGGTATCACGCTTCCCTCGGCTCATAGTTGCACGAGCATTCACCCCTGTGGCTTCATCCACACAGTTGTAACCTCAGCTGCCAAGAAAATGAGAAACTTCAGATAAATTTAAATTTCTTTATTGTTAATTAAAAAGTGAAGTTTCCTATTAAATCAAATTTATTTATTAAACATAAATATATGCATCTTGTTTACTTTCCTCGCACACCCCACATTGGAATATGGTTTTGCTTAGATCTACACTTTAACCTAAATCTATATTCTTGCCAAAGGTATTTTTTTTAGCAGTAATTAAATTAAATAGTAATATGGTCTAATGTACCAAACTAACCATTAATATCCAATAACTATGTTTGATTGGTCCCCTTCTTAAATACAGAGGCTGAGGCATGTTATACCACTTTATTTTTTATTTCATTAGCAAATGAAAAGCTCTTCTGTTAAGTAGAGGAACGTTACACTTTACAATCTTACTATCAGGCTTGCAATCTCATTGTGATCCAGTTTTTGTAATAAGAGACTGAATATAGGATCTTTGACTCATCCCACATATCGAAGATTACCCTTCATTGATTCTATTTGCAAATAAATAGAATATATAGAAGCAACACTGTACAGTAATTCGTGATAAGTGGGATAAATCACAATAATCACAATCTCTTATTCATATCCGCTGTGGATCACAATGTTGCCAGTTGTGTAGTTAAAAGAACAAGAGGAGCAAGATATCTTTCACATGTTTGCTATTCAGAGCAATAGCGAAAGAAGTAACAATAGAACACATATTGGATGAAAGTGACTTAAGTAAAGGGGCCTGGAGCAGGGGTTATTTGGTGATATTTTTCACCAAGACATCACATTATCATTTTAAACCAGTGGTCACTATATGTCATTATGCATGAAGTATATGCTTTGTACCAAACTGTACAGCTTCATTAAGGTTAATGGGGGGGGGGACACCTGAAAGGTCCCCTTTAACCCTTTGGGAATTGTATCATTTGTGCATCAAGACAACTGCCAATCCTGTGTGAAATGAATGTGAAAATGCAAAAAAACAGAGCTTGAATCTGATTGAAAAGTAGGGGGTTGCCAGTAGCAACCAATCAGATTCAAGCTCTGTTTCATTTTACATACAGGAAATTGTGAGCTTGAATCTGATTGGTTGCTATTGGCAACATCCTCACTTTTCAATCTCCCTGCTTAGTGAATTCAGGCCCTGTTCTTTCAATTATTTTGCTGTTGAATAAAGCAATCAATTTAAAGTTATAAGCTTTGCAGTCTGATTACTCTTTAAAAGGTTATACAATGTGTAAACAATAAAATTATTTTTAATTTATCATCTACAATAATGACACAAGAAGAAATGATTATTTATATTAAAGGATGGCCCCCTTTACAAACATTCAACATAATGGACTGGATCCAGACCTGCGCTTACATGTGGGGAGGGGAGGGAAAATACCTGGAAAAACCCTGGATGTGTCCCATGTAAAAAAAAAAAACAAAAAAAAACAAAAACAAACCAATTTTTATACCACAATATAAATTGTGTAGAAAGGGATAAATTCTATAAGCCGACCAAATCCCTCTAATTTAAGTAGAATTCGGAATTTAAGATTAATAATATGGTAATTCTGGGATATATGTATGTTATGTTTACAAATGTATTGCAGGATATACTATTACTAAGCACGTTCTGATGTAACACTATACGGGAATAAAATACGAAATAGTATGTGTATGGGAATACAGCATCAGTATATTACATATGAACCAGCTTAGTGTGTGTGTCATCTCGTGTATTTATATGATACGAACCAGTGGTCGAAGTGGAAATTTAGAAGTGGGGGTATTGACATTAAGAAGTGGCGGTATGGAAACACAAAATATAATAGAAGTCAATTGAGATTTATAGTTTTTTTATTACATCAGTGGGAGAAGTGCCGGTATGGCATACCCCGGTATACCCCCCCAATTCGAGCCCTGATATGAACTAAATGAATTGTAACATGTGTATTGTTATGCATGAAAAGTCATTGTATAGCTCTTACATTCACTGTACACGATGAAAGCAGAAAATCCCATGTTATGCTGACCAGCTCTCTTTATAGTCAGTGGCAGAATGATAACAATAGGGAAGCGGCATAAAACATTCTGGTGTAGTGATGTATGAACATGGTGTGTCAGGCTCATTCATTACTTCCACAGGTAACGCTTATGGTATCCAGCAGAACACATACCGCAGCGCTGCTGCATCCGGGCACTTTACTAATGTCTACGCTGCGTCGCGCTCTGCTCACGCTCTTACACATAATGCGCCGATCCATGATGCCTCTGGACCTTTAATACTGGGCCTGAGGGACAAAGAGCATCCAGCAGCCTGACATATGTCACCGGCTGAGACACAAAGGTATACCAGCTGTACCATGGCGCGCCACTCGGCGTCACGGACATACATCCGGCATTATGCGCCCTCTCAGCAGCATCAATGTTCCCGTGAGGTCGCGTCAAGCCATTGTGTATGTTACCCTCTCAGTGACATCTCACCTGTCTCTGGCTACCCGTGGGGCTGGGTCCTTCACCGATCCGTCCTATATGTAACAGGACTCACTCTCCGACACGCAGGTATATTCGTTATCCCAGTCCGATCACTGGCTGATTCCCATCTCTCCCGGTTCCTCTCTCCAGTTCATCCCGGTGCCTCGGTCCTAGAGGAGAATTCGTGACGTAACAGGAAGTCTGCGCACACACCCAGTGCGCCTGCTGCGTCCCCTTGCGTCACTGATTACGTACAGCGTTTCCAGTTGCCTCGGTAACAGAGGCCTAGGCGCACCTGTGAGATCTGGCCCCTGCATTGTATATAAGATGTTGTAGAAGGTTAATGTTATTTGGAATGGCAGCGTATAAAGCATTCAGATTTTCCGTTTTCTGCTTTTCTTACCTGAGAGTAAAGTGAGGAGTCTCTGAGTAGAGACCCCCAGAGCCAGCTCCCCTGTCTAATAATTACAATTATAATAATTATGAGACCCCCCCCCCCACAGCCTGCCCCCTCTATAATAATAATGGGACCTCAAAGCCAGCTCCTATGTGTAATAATAATAATGAGACCCCCACAGCCTGCCCCCTCCGTATAATAATAAATAGGCCCCCCCACAGCCTGCACCCCTGTTGTTTAATAATGAGACCCCACACACAGTACACACAACATTACATAGCAACCGATCATAATCAAGTTTACATTCTCCAGTATCTGAAATGAAACTGAGAGCTTGAATCTGATTGATTGCTACGGGCAACATCCCCGCTTTTCAATCTTCCTGCTTAGTAAATTTAGGCCCCAGATGCAAAAATCAAAATGGCCGCCGCAGCCGATGATTGGCTGGCTGCAAATCTGGGTGGATTTGCAGCCAGCACCACTCGCCTGCCCCTTCACACTGTCACACAGCAGTTACAGTCTGCTGATTCTGACAACCGGAAGGGGCGGAGTAGAGGGAAGAAGTGACACAACATGAAACTGATGTATTCCCGGACATTGTATTGTCTAGGAACAGCACTCCTCCGGACTCTGGAACAGCTGCCTGCAATTCCTGCACTGTCCGGGTGATCCCCGGACAGGTCGTAACCCTACTTGGTAGTAACACTGGATCTCTCCATAGTAATAACCTCTCAGTCCTGATAGTAACATACTGCATACCTCCCAACAATTGGCCGAGGGAGATCGGGACACATTGGCTGTGATGATCTGTGATGTCCAGACCTATAGCATGGGACTGCCTTGATATTTGACCTCTTTATGATTATTGTATGCAGTGTATTCTTTTCCCTTGGCTAAATGATTGTCTTCAAGATTGATGCAATGGCCATTGTTCATTATCACTTATTTTTTTTGTACCTGCTTGTCTTGACAATTGTACAATTTCCTTAAGTATATACATTGGGCCAGATTCAGCTTTCCACTCTCATGACTTAAACTCATGAGTTAAGCCGGCCATACACTATAAGATAAATTGTTCCAATCAAAAGATTTTTTAAGAGTGGGTAAAACCATTATATCTAATTAATTCACAAGTAGCTTTTCCAGCGATCAGCTGATTGGCTAATGTAGTGGTTTTTTTTTTTGTTGCCAGTGTTGTGCAGACACCATCACACAGGTAGAAGCAATAGGTGAAATGCACATTGAGGTGTTCTGGTATAGGGGGTTCACTTAACGTGCACTTCAGAGAATCCATTTTTAGCTCTTTGATACTATTGTCACATAACATTGACCCCAAACAGTCTATATTTCCATAGATTTTTTTCCCCATGGGAATCCTGCATGTGGGATACCACGGTAACACAGTGGAAATTTTCTTTGCATGATCGGTATTCAATTACACACTTCCCTTCAATTTAATTTTGCGCAAAATATCTTTTTTCCCTTTACTTCCTCCTTTTAGCAGTCCATACAATTGGGTTTATCCCCTCCCAGGTAGGTGTGACAGGAAAGAAAGAAGACACCGGCAGTATATAATCCCCTCCTCTTCCTGCCTTCAGTGTCTTCTTTCTTTCCTGGTAGGTGTGTGTGCTGCATGCTCTGCATCTTACCTCAGCCACCCTCTGCCACTGGTGAGTTTATCAGGGCGCGCTGGGCTA
>JABWIB010004277.1:27843-40944 GCA_016617825.1 Platyplectrum ornatum
TGTCACACCTACCTGGGAGGGGATAAACCCAATTGTATGGACTGCTACGGAGGAGTAAAGGAAATCATATTTACAGGTAACTACAAAATATATGTTTTCTCACTGGGGATTAGTAACTGTGGGCACTTGATGGTTAGGGCCATACAGTGGGAATAGGAGGAACCATAAAGGAGGAAATATGACGACTGGACATATACAACACTATAAGACACTAGGGAGGAATATGTGTTATTCAGCTGAAAAGGTGGTAACCATACCCACAGCCACCACCATCACTCACTATAGAAAGAGCCTGCAATACAGGCAGTGTTGTCATAGCCACTGGGACCATACCCCCTGGGCTGCGGGTAGTGACAGCCAGCCAGGAGGGGGTTTCAAGATTACCTTTTGCACTTGGGCCCATAAACATTTAGCTACGCCCCTTCTCCATAGTAATATCTCCTAAGTCCTGGTAGTAACACTGCTTTGTGACTAGACCTCTCCATAGTAATACGGTGCCTCCTCAGTCCTGGTATTAACACACTGTGTTACTGCATGGTATTACCTCCTCAGTCCTGGTAGTAATAAACTGTCTCTCTTCATAGTGATACCTCCTCAGTCCTGGTAGCATTACGTGATCACTGAACACTTTTGCCATACATACATTATGTATTTATAGAGTGTAATCTATAGTTTATACTCTATACACTAGTAAGAGCTCTGTGTAGGAATTCCTCACACATAGTAAATGACTCAGCAGGTCTAACGTGACTTTAGAACTGACACCTGCTAATAACATAGGGCCAGACAGTAACACTGGTCAGTATCTGTGTGCAAAATGCAAAAATAAATTATTCTCCCTGCATGCACATTAATTCAAATCTGAACAAGCGCCTCTGCAGTCACTTCTGGCTGCCGAGTCTCACTGACTCAGGAGACCCCGGCAGCAGAAGCGGCTAGCAGCCCCCTGAACCACCAATGATTGGGCTGCCGTGTTTAGTATATGTAGGCCGCACACGGCGATCAGTAGATCGCCATGTGTGGCAGCCCTGAACCACCAATGATTTATATATATATTTTTATATATATATATTTTTATATACATATATTTATATATATATTTATATATATATACATATATATCCATATTTATATATATATATATTTATATATTTCATATATCAAAAATCATGTGATGACCTTTTTGTACAAAAATAAAATACAATAAAAAAACTTTTTAATATTTATTAGTGTTTGATTTTTTTACTTTTTTAAACTTAATATTCAGTTGTTTTATTTATTTATTAACAGGTTTTTATATAGCGCCATCATATTACGTAGTGCTTTACAATTTAACAATCAATAAGACATGACTGGGTGGTATGTTCCCAATGTATGCCACCCCTCCCATAGTATAATTTTGAATAGGACCCCCAACTCAGATATATATATATAATATATATATATATATATATATATATATAATCTTGTTCCACCACTTACATGGAATCATGCACTTGGAACATATATTGTTACCAGTGATCGCGTTAACGCATCTGCACACATCTCTGATGCCGACAAAAGTACCCATTGAGATCGGCCTTATGAGTATTTTCATGCAGGTACCAAACAGTGTAATAAGGTGTATGGCAGATCGGAAACTCATACCGGGGCTCTTATAGCGAGACCTGTTCCTGCCAGCAGTGAGAGCAGTGAGGGCCCTGCTTGCAAGCTTACATTCTATAGGAAATTATGCATATATTGAAAGTATGACCGATAATAAATCAACCCTTTTCCATCCATTTTTTTAAATCTCTTTATTTAAGTTTTGTGAAGTTCTACAACAGGAGAGAGAATATCACTGTGGTACATTTAGCAAAGTACTGTGAGTAAACACAGACCACTCTATACAAAATCAGTGGGAAATACAACTATAAATACAACAAGGTTTATCCATCCATTTTTTTTTTTATCTGTTTATTGAAGTTTTTGAAGATAACAGAGGGAACAAAATAAAATAAACACACCGAGTAGGTACTCTCAGGAAAAGTTATCAGTAATTGCCAACCGGCAATCAATGTATAACTAAGTTGCAAGAAAATAAACAGGTAGAGGTAAGTAAAAAGGAACATTACTTGCTATAGGCAGTGAGGGGAGAGAGAAAAGTATGGAGGAATGGAAGGGGATAGAGAGAAGGTAGAAAGTATAAGATAGAAGAAATAAGAATAAAAAAGAAAATGAAAAGATGCAAACATGAGGGGTGGGTGGTGCTTAAGCATAGAGTATATAGGCGGACCCCTATAGGGGCCGCCACTGCGACAGAAACCTTCCTCTGTCTGGCAGGGAGCTATATTGATGCTTCCCTATTAGTGTGTATATATATATATATATATATATATATATATATATATATATATATATATGTATATATGTGTGTGTGTGTGGAAACAAACTAGTAATATCTACCAGGTTTATCCTATATCCCTGATTTAAATGTAAAGTGGTATAAAATGTTTCAACCTCTGTATTTTAGAAGGGGACCATCCAAACACAGTTATTACTTATTAATGGTGAGTTTGGAACTTTGTAGAACACATCATTTAATTTAAATGCTGCTGAAAAAATACTCCTCTTTTGCAAGAAATACTATGTGCTATGAGGAGTATTTTTACTCCTGCTGAAAAAATGTAGCGCTATCACTGAATGTTATTATGATTTTATTGATCAAAAGCTGGCATTGTGTAGGCATGCCACTACGATACACGGACATTGATTTAAAAAAAATAATGCAAACTGTTTTTTTTAAACATCATTTTTTTTTTTACTAACAATGGTCTAGTATAGTAGTGGCTGGGGCTACTATGAAAAATAAATTATTAGCGCCGAAAGTGCATAGACTGCAGCTATAGATGGGAATGGGAAAACAGAATGTCCCTATGTGTTTAGTTTAGTGTACACACAAATCTTTGGATTAGGCCCACTGACTCGCTCCATAGTAATACCTCCCCAATCCTGGTAGTAACACACTGTATCTCTCCACAGTAATACTTTCTCAGTTCCAGTTGTAACACACTACTTCTCTACATAGTAATACCCCCTCAGAACTGGTAGTAACATACTGTCACTCTCCATAGTAATACCACCTCTGTCCTGGAAGTAGCATACTATCTCGCTCCATAGTAATACTTTGGTCCTTTTTCCTGGTAGTAACACCAATGTGTTACTACCAGGTATAGTACATGTGTTACTACCAAGTCTGTTATAGTACATGTAACAGACTTATAGACTTTCAGCTCAATATAATATAATACACTAAATCAGTGTATTAAATGATTTGCCATTAATGGAAAGCGCACACATGATGCAAGCATATAATATCAAAACCATCCCACTGCTTGCGCAATGGCTGGGGAGAAATGTGGCGCATGCGCATCGTGGAAAGCTTCAACGGTATTTGTAAAATGGCGACTTCCACGTGGTTATTGGCGGAAGTGTGTGTGTTGTATTTCCTGTTTTCACAGCCATCCTGTGAGAGACCATGGAAGGAACAGAGTAAGTGGGAAGTAACCGTGAGTTTAATCTGTCTCCATCTCCTCTCCCGGGATCATTTAATGTAGTGATAGCAAGTGCATGCGGGTTAGGAGATTGGACGCGTCGCAAATAAATGATGCGATGGCTGAAGTGTAATCGTACAACTCTATTAATCCGCTGGCTTGTTGGAGTTATAGAGCGTCACGGTTTATGCTGGGAATATACTTTTCTCCTCATGGTGCACGTTTTGAATATTTTCTTATACTGGGGCAGTTAGAAGTGTTTGATTTGTCATAGTTTTTCTCAATGTAAGGTTAAGGTATGTGCCCTCAATATTTTGCTGTTCTGAGTATATTCCTTCTCACGATATTGTGCTGCTCTGCCTCTAAATGATCGTAATTACCTCAAATATTACTCTTAAATATTTCAATGAATTATTGCTAGGCAGTAGCATGGGCTGACATTAGAGAGACTGTACATATGTGTGACCAATTTCCTAAAAAACAAATAGTATGACCATATGGTTATTAATAGTGTAATGGTCAGGTAAAAAATATGTTGCACATCAGAAAAAAATAACTATTTGTGCTGCCAAAGGAGTTAGAGGACAGTTTTTGAATAAATGACATTATTTGATCCACTTGCTTGGGTCAGGTGGAATATTAAAATCAAACACATAAGGGAAGACTTTCTACAGTTTGAAGCATGTTGAAAATGATTAATAATCCAAATTGTGACTGAGATATTTTGGGTTAATTACAGTCGCATATGTCCCAGCAGTGGTCTAGATGTGTAAACAAATAAATATAAAATATTTTTTAACAATTGTTCATTAGTGTGAAAGCTAATCAGAATCTTGTTATATCTATATAAGTGATTATATAGTGGTATTTATTCAGAAAATGCATACATGTATAGTAAGAAATATAAAAATGCTTTTTAAATGTTGAATTTAGTCATTAGATATTCTTCTAAGGATTTGTTTTGTGTCGTTTTAGCTTGTTTTGGTTTGTATAGTTGGTCTCCCTCAGTCTGTATATTCCTTAAACCTTGGAATGCCTAAAATGACTGTCATAAACTGATTGTGTTTTTATTCTCCACTCATTGTAGTTTTAATGTTTGTAGAATGTTGGCATTCATAGACCTCTAGTGACAAGTATAGATCAGAGGTACGCAAGCTTCCCACCTTCTACTCCTGCTCAGCTTTTCTCCATAGTGCAGTACATTACAACATCATTACAACATTTCTATTTCCACTGATTAGTACTACTGACATGCTATTAGACATATAATCGTTGTGCTTCACCTTAGCGATCTTGACATACATACAGCTAACTGCTAAATGTCAGCTGTATATTTAGCAAAATAGTGCTTATTTTATTTTTTTTTATGAATGGTGAAGTATGCCACGATATGTATATTTATTAGACATGTATGAATAAGTTCTACCATCTATTACTGCCATTGACCAAATCCCCTGCTCCAGGTCTCACTCCGGCTATGTGACAGGTAAGGCTAAACTAGATAGGTTAGGCTATGGGGAAGGGCATAGGGTTAGGCTGCAGGAAAGGGAGCTTTGGTAGCAGGGGAAGGTTAGCTTTGCATAAAGAGGAATTGATCGCAGAAAGGAAGGTTATGATTGGGCTGCATGGTGGAGATGGAACTCTGGAAATTTGAGGAAAAACCTGCCACACTACACTGGGGATTTGGTCGTCTTGTAGTTGTCCTTTTACATTTTTTTTTTTATCTTAGGCTACATGGTTTAATTGAGAGACCAACTCCACAGCAAAAATAAAACCTCAGATCTTGTTTTGATTTCAGATCCCGTAAACTTCCACGTGTCCCAGAGAATCTTCTTAAGAAAAGGAGAAAATATCAGGGACTAAAAGCTGCTGAAGCCAAGAGAGCCTTGGAAGAAAAAAGAAAGGTGACTTTAATTATTCTAGAATTATGATTTGTTATAAAAAAAATGTACAAACACAGCATATAGCATTTTCAGAGCATGAGAAATCCTGGCCTCCGGGTGTCCAGAAAATTGAATATGGTGTCAAAAGTGACTTATATCTGCAAAAATATTTCATGGGTTGTTATTTTTCATACACTGCATGGATGCTTGTTTCCTTATTTTTAATTCCTAAATATTTCCCTCTAGATTCAGCATGGGAAGCAGATAACATTTAAACGTTTAGAAACCTTTGTCCGAAATTCCAGAAGAAAACTCAGAGATGACTCCAGATTGCGAAGGATGGAAGTTTATAACAAAAAGCCTAACTTGGGCAGTCACAGGCTCGCATTTGTCGTGAGAATTGCAGAGTATGCTATCAACTTTACAATTTAGCTTCTTTCTTTGTCTGCTCTTCAGAATCACATATATTATGAAATTATTTTAGCATATGAGGAAAATGTTACTTTGAATTACTGAATTTTAATTATTTTCAATAGTTTTTTTTTCAGAGGGGTTTTTAACTTTCTTATTAAATGTTTCGCCTAAAAGTTTTTTCTTTTATGCTTGCCTAAAAACTGCATGCATTGTTTTTAGTCCTGTCTAATATGAAATTGCTGTGATAAGGTTAATCTGACATTTTTGTACTTAAAAACGGTCTTATGAATTAATAGAATTTGCGTAAACCTGTGATAATTGTTATTTCTAATTGTCATGTCCTTATTTGCTTTGTCTTCTTCCTTCACTCAGCATTCAGGGGGTCAGCCAGAATGTATCGCATGTCCTGAAGACACTTCGGCTTGGAAAANTTTTTTCTGGAATGTTTGTGAAATTGACACCAGAATCTGTGAAGATGTTACAGGTTATTGAGCCATATGTTGCTTGGGGGTGAGTTCCATCAATATACAGTACGTTGTACTTTTAGATCTAGTTAAATGTATTCATTTTTGTAATGGTGACGTTTGATTTAAAAAAACAAAAAACAAAAAAACAGTCATGAACTGTTATACAGTTCACACACTAGAAAATGTCTTGACATGCATTATATCAAATATTGTTTACACACTGGCTGATCAATGTGGTAATCCTAATAGACTTGTTTCTATTTATATACGGTCAAGGCCCCTATTGGCTGGGTAGAGATCTCCTAACTCTTGTGGTTCCCGTGATGCATTGCTTATAAAATTTGAGGTCCTGCTTCACAATTTTGGGACCCTTTCTTAAGTATACTCTTAATCATACAGCCTGTCCCTAAATTATTGTACATAGGTAAGATTAACAATTATAAAATCTTAATTAAATAGCAGTTTGTCTTTGCTTCAATTTTTGTCTTTGGTTTCTGATGCTCCTTGTGGCACACTGGCTTGTAAGAATGACTTGGAGAGGCTTAATAGTTAGGTTTTTTTTTTTTTTTGCATCATGAATGACAACTCTCAACACAAAAACTGATACAATAAGACAAAGGCATAAAAACAAAATCTGACAAAGGCAACAGTGCGGTACAACATAAGAGATCCCATGGTACCGTGATTATGGAGGGCACAACCGCCTGCACACTGTTTTCTAAAGTGTCCTTTTTATTTTTCAATTCCTGTTTTATTGTTTTTGGGGGAGCAGGTATGTAACACTGCCATAGTGCTAACATTCATAATCTCTGTGATTGCTGGCTGGCACAGTGCTATGCAGAGGAAGACTCACTATGAGTCCTTTTCCCTGCCTGCTCTCTTACAGGGAGTACCCAGGGCTGTCTATGAGCAAGCATAGTTGCTTCCTCATGCTGCATTTTTCCATTCAGTTCCATTATTCCTTGTATGTCCTCAGACCTCCTTTCTCTTCCCCCATATGCCACCAGTCAATCTCCTTTTACCTTTAGTTATCCTATATTTATTTTTTATCTTCTACAATTCCCCCTGGTAAGCTGGATGCTCGCTCCACAACAGGGTTCAGCCTCCCGCTAAATGTCTTTGAGGAACACCATTCTATATGCTCCTTGTGTACCATAGACCCACAGGACTGTAGTTGATAATACAATATGCAGAGGAGCCTGTCATAAATAGTTTCATTGATATAATCCTGCCTTGTTGACCTAACACCCTAAATGTACCCAATTTCAACTGATCTTAGTGGGCTGTATTCAACCTCCTATCCTTCAGACCTGAATGTAAAGGATGTTGTATTGTCATATGCCTGCCCTATGTACAATTGGCAGGGTGAGTATACTTAGGAAGCCAGGGTTCAGGATACCTTTTTGCTCCCTAGCATACCCAAGAAGATGAATATCCAAGGATGCAGGACTGGTAGAGCAGGATTTAGTTTTTTGTTATCTGAGCACCTTAATTGGGGACTCTAGGATGTCCCCATGGTACAGTGTTCTCCAGATTGGGTGAGGGAGAAAAGATGATTTTGAAATTTTTATACACCTATACTACACCCCCTGCTGACAGGACACGGAAGTGACAAATCTTCCTCCATGTCAGTGACACCCAGCGGCTGTGAAATGACACTGTACGGGGGCAGCCAGTAAGCGGAACAGGCACATAGGGAGTTATAGCAGCCTGACACCCACACTCACACACCGGGTCATCCCCCTATAAACAAGTAAGCACCCCCAGCACTCCCTTCCTCCTCCTCACCTGCACTCACAGCCCCCCTTCCTCCTCCTCCTCTTCACCTATACCTCCCAACTTTAAAGGTCCGGGCCGCGAGACACATAAGCACCGGCCCGACTCCGCCCCAACACATCGGCCCCGCCCCTTTATGATGCCGCGACTCACAGCCCGTCTTCTCATTGACTCCAGGAGCTGGAGTCAGCAAAGGTTTCTAAACGCTGCTCAGCGCAGCCTGCAGACACTGTGACTTTCAAACAAGACTAGCAGCGCACCGTCTGTTACTGCCGGCAGTGAGAGCGCTGATTGGTTAAAGTGAACCAATCAGCGCTCTTACTGCTGGCTTCAGCAGAGGACGCGCTGTTAGCCTTGTTCTGAAGTCTGTGTCCGCAGGCTGCGCCGGGCAGCGTTTGTGTGGCATAGACAGCGGTATTACACCGCTGGTTTATGCCATAGACAAGATAATGGTGCTGATTGGTCCCATGCGTATTTTCACGCAGAGACCAATCTCAAAGAGTAATTTACACTATGAACGCGTCAAAGACGCGTGTAGACGCGTTAACGCGATCACCGTTCCCTGCATTGACTATTTTTCTGATCAGTTTTCATACTAAGGTTGTGCTTTCTTTTGTAAAAGGTTTTTCAAATAACTGGGGTGCAGGGGGTGGCTCACAATAAAAGTTTAACTATTAAGTGCCCATACTCTTAACTGGCCCTATCAATCACATGGATCAGATTTATTGTTGTTTTACTTGGTTGCTTAATTTTGTCCACAGAATTTTATTACTTGTTGTTCAAATCATTCATGGAAAACATGTAATGTGCTTGTTTTGATATCTAGGTGAACATTCAAATGTGATGTTTGATATTAGACTACAATAGCACTTTTTGAATATATGTATGTTTTGTTTTGCAGTTTCCCAAATTTAAAATCTGTGCGGGAGCTCATTCTAAAGCGGGGACAAACAGTTGTGAAAGGCAAAAAAGTGGCACTTACGGACAATAACATGATAGAAGAACATCTGGGTACCTTGGTCATTTTATAATAAAACATGGCAATTCTGATGTAATTTCTGCTTTACAATTGTGGTCATTTTATTTTTTTTTTTCTCTTTAGGGAAATTTGGAATTATCTGTTTGGAAGATGTCATCCATGAATTATATTCAGCAGGAGACCATTTTCCACAAGTCAATAGATTCTTGTGCCCTTTCCAGCTGTCTATATCCCGCCATGCAGGCATTAACAGGAAAGGGTATCTCAGTGAGGTTGGAGACCCTGGAAGCAGAGGCACAGATATTAATCAACTTATCAGAAAGCTCAATTAAAGGTGAGAAACAGTACAGATAGAATGTATGTATGGAAAGATTAGCCATCTTGTAAATGGGACCTAGACACCTGGTGGAAAACCTATCCAGCATATTATTCGAGAAGAAACAGGGAATTCGAGTAGTATGGAAAGATTAATCAAGGTGGACAATTAGACACATTTATTGTGTAGGTTAGTAGTGAATCCAGGGGGGATTAGGACGACCATCTTTCTTACAGGAGGGGACTTTTCCAGGTTCAAACAAATTGGTAGTTGCTTTATCTAGATCAACTTTAGCGCTAAGACAGTGGGGCTGACCCAGGGTTGGTAGTAAGGGCAAAACAGGTGCAAATGTTGACCTTGGCAAAACCAAACATTGAACTGCAGGAGGCAGTTCAGCCCCAGAGGGGGCTGAACTCTGAGGATCAGCCACAGAGTTTGCAGGAAATTCTTAAAGGGTTGAAGATGGGCTTGTGTGGGGCTTTTGTTTTCTTTTCTTAATATAACCATGTTATCTAATTTTTATTTATTTATTTTTTACAGGTGAATTGGTTTCTCTGAACGGCATACTCTGTTTCCCAGGAGCTTTCAGATTGACATCATATTTATGGATATTTTCTCTTAAAACAGCGATGTCTTTTTGGAACTTGGCATACCATTATTTTGCCTAATGACTTATAATTCCATTGTGGAGTGATTTTACAAGCTTTTAGTGAAATTTAAATGAGCTTTAAATTCCAATGCACAACCTGTGGACAGTGTTTTCAACCTGGGAATCACTTCATAATATCTATAAAAAAAATTATGTAAATAGTGTTGAAAATAAATAAGGATTTGGCGTAAACCTTTGACTTTGCATTGCACTTCAGGTAACTGGTAAACTAACTAAGGTCAAATGAAGATAAGAATGAGAAATTTTCTGATTGTACAAAATACTTCAGTGTTGTTTAGACCCTTGATGTAACGTTGCAAGTATCTGTTTTTTTGCCTGTATACAGAATGTGATAAAATAGTATAACAGTGTGATCATAACAGGATGGAGGTATATTGACAAAGCAGTAGGGTCTCTAGATAGTACTCATCCCCCATACTCACTTAAAGACCCCTCACCCTTGCGCCCATTTATAATCCTAATTATAATTTGTTGTTGGAGATGAATAAAGTCAATCAATTTTTCACCAAAGGCCCTGTAATCAAAAAGAGCTTGAAAATGGGACACCTGGTTAAAAACTTTTCCAGAATCTAATCTGAGAAGAATCTGGAAATTCGAGATCCTGGAAGCCACTAAGACAGCTACATATGTTAGTACAGTCTTAACCATACTGCTGACATAGACAAACCCAATCTCATGGGCAGTCAAAAGGGTTGGGAACATTTATTGCAGTCTGGTGGCAACAAGTTTGGCCAGGATTTTGAAGTCTTGTTTCAGAAGCATAATGGGCCTAAACAAGGTAGCCAGATCTGTTTGGTTTCAAGAAAATAATAGTGTGTGCTTTGTTAAAGGAAGGGTTGGAGGGGTGGTCAGAATGTAGAATATTAAACAGGGTAGTATGTAAGGACAACCAATTTGGATTGAAGAGTTTTTAAAATTGCCATGAAGCCTTTGGGGTCTGGTCATTGAAGCCAATCGATCCTGTAACCTGCTGAATTTTATGAAAGATATTGGTTCACTGTGCTCTACCATTAACAGTGTAGAATAATCTACATGCATCCTGGATAGCAGAAAGGGATGTATGTGGTAGTTTAGTATCAGGGTCTCTGATCTGCAAAGATGAGTTGTGGGAAATTATGATTTTATATTTGCCAGGAGCTTTTGTGACTTATTACCCCACCTAAAATATTTACTCTGGTGAAATCAAGTTGGACTTGAGTCAACAAAAGACTCTCAAGAAATTGTCTAAGGATTTAACATGTATGTCATGTATGTGTGTAAGGCATCAGTTACTGCAGGATAACAATACTTAACAATACTTAAAATTGACGTTTCTCGAAAAATAACGTTGCCTATTATAATGGTCCAACTAGAGCCAACTTGCAGCAAGAATCTGCTGGAAATTGTCAGCCATACAAAAAGAAGGGGAACCTCCAAAATATTTTCCATGGTAAAGAATTAAAAGGAATAGAAATATGAGGCATGATCAGAAATAACAATGGCATAGAAGGTTTATGAAATAAGTCTAGAAAACATTTTGAAGAATGTATTCTGGCCTAGAGAAGGTCAATTCCTTGATGAAAAGTAAAGAAGCAGTCAGCAAAAAAAAAAAAAAAAAAAGTTTGATCGTGCAATACAAATTCGGTAAGGTGATTCATCTCCAACAATTAATATGCACCCTGGGGAGGGGGGGGGTCAGCTGTCTAGACTATATGGGGTGAGGAACGTTTCGTGCTGTAAATAAGGAATGCATAACTGTATTAATGGGTGCTTTCCCATAAATCCAGTATAGGTACTTCAAGGTTAACCATGTAGAAGAATAGGAATGCCTTAGACATCCAAAAAACAGAAATAATAAAAAAAAAAGCAGTGCTCCAAAACATTTGTACATTTACACCTGATTTTAAAAATGCACAAGGAGAACAGAGTGCATGAGCCGCACTAGTGCATACGTTGGATTGCAGCCTAAAAGCTATTTGTTCCCTAGGAGTATACTTGAAGTTATTGAACTTCAGTTATTTGTGTATAGTAATAATTCAAGGTTTTGCTATTCTGAATATAAATGTACACATTGGGTATGTGTTCAGTATAATAACATCAGTTGTGGTCACAATAAAAGATTTTACCTTGCACCTGCCATGGCAGCACAACACTGGGGATTAAGTTCCTCCCAATTGGTCCAACAGGAAAGAAGAAAGACACCTCTCAGTATAAATCCTCCCCTTTCTGTTCCTGTGGTGTCTTTTTTCTTTCCTTCGGAGTTGGTTAAGCAGGAGAGTAGCGTGGTGCAGCGTGTGTGAGGAGCGGAGCTTACCGAAGCTGGAGTGTCAGCAGTCCTCTGCCGTGCTTCGCATCAGGCATGACTGGGGAGTAGCAGCAGCAGCAACTGCTCCCTGCCAGAGCGCGAGTCAGCGGCACCCTCGTGTGTACGCGCGCGCAGGATCGGATGACGTCAGCATCGGCTGTAGTGCATGGAGCTCCATGGCGGGCTCACGTTCATCCATTAAGCGCAAAGTGGGTAAGTACGTCATCGCAGGGTGCCTAACCCGCCCCCTGCTGCTTCAAAAACCGGGGCTGCTCTACCATTCACTGAGTGTGCTTTTCCATGTGCAGCAGCAACCTGCATTCTGCAAGTATGGAAGAAAATAGACACTCCAGGAAATCTGGGTAAGACTTCACTTTGTGCTCTTTCTTTTTAGTTTTTGGACATATTGTAATATCTGGTTCTTACTGTTTTGGGTTTGTATTGTTTTTAGATCTGAGTCAAGCAGAGGCAAATCAGATTCCAAGACTAAACATACCAAAAATGTCTCTAAATGCTCTGTATGTGATGGAATTTTGCCGGATAAATACATAGGTTTATCTTGTGAGAGCTGTTTAGTTAAAAAGCCCCAGAGGCCCAGTACATCCTTAGCTGACTTTGTGGCCATGTTGAAGGTGGAATTGGCGGACACTTTTTTAACTTGAGTTTATTGAGTGTACAGGATGTCCAACAAACAGGTCCACGCCGCAGGCGGGAACAAAACAGCAGATACAAAATACAAAATGGACAACAGATACAGAGCAGAAGTACAATGGGGGGGG
>JABWIB010004278.1:0-14728 GCA_016617825.1 Platyplectrum ornatum
AAAACATATGAAAATATGAAAGGCACCACATGCAAAATTCTCAACAATACATACAATGGCCTCATCAATGACACTCATGGTTCAACTTGATTGTAGGGTCTATACATGCAAATGAGTGACACAAAAAGGATGATTACAATGTGAATTTTGGGATTTCAACACACTAAAAACACACAATTAATTTCAAACATAAGGAAAAAGTGGCAAACATTAAGCACTTTTTTACACACTTAAGATTTTACAAAGTACATGTACATAGAAATGTATGTCAATACTCACATGTGTGAAATTGTCCTGTTGCTGCTTTCAAATCAGCTACAAAGGGAATGGCAAACATATCTTGATCTGTATTCAAAGGTGTTCGTGTGTTCCTTGGGTGGACTAATTAACCAATAGTGTGCAAGTGTTGCCATGTGTTTTTTAATATTACAATTTTTTTACAATTTGCACCATGGCTATGTAGCCGCAAGGTGCAATGCGCTATTTGAAAGCGCGCAATGCGCACAAGCAATGCGCACAGCTGAACACGTCCCGAAATCTCATTTAAATATGCTGGCACGCCCCTAAATCGCACATGAAAAATCTGAAGCGCAGAGCCCTGGAGTCGCTTATATGCGTCTGATTTGCGTGCGATTCAGAGTTCTGCGCGCATGCGCAGTGCGAATAAACACAGAAAAATCTGCGCATTGCGCCAGCAATCAGGCGCAATGCGCGACTCAGGATCTGCTCCATCATCTCTCAACTCTAATACTGTTTGTAACTAATTAAATTTAACTCCCCTGCAATTCAACATGGTTTTGCCCACTTGTAAGTCGTGAATAAATCAATAGTACATAAAGTCTGGATCTGGTCCAGTGTTCCAGAAGGCTCTCCCATTTCGAACATCAAATAGCCAGGAGTGGATCTAAGTACTGAGAGTCTAGGGGCTGATTCAGCCCTGCGTCTTCGCCAGAGCTCCGCAGAGGCACGGAGTACCTCGCCAGGCTCCGCAGAGGCACGGAGTACACAGCGTACACAGCGTACGCTGTGTACGCTGCGAGGACAGACACAGCGTCCGGAGCCTCTGCGTTTTTTTACTTAGCGCAGGGAAGTGGGGCATAAGGCATGCCCCTCTCCCTGCGCTCTATTCAGAGCTCTATTCAGAGCTGAATCAGGTCCCTAGACTCCAATGTTGTGGTGTCGGGTTTGCTCTCAGGGTTAACTTCCAGTGTTAGGGTTCCATGTCATTTTCCAGCCTCCAGTGTCTGGATTCAGCTCAGAGTCTGTGCACAAGAACCAAGTCACCAGAAATGTTTTGCTCCTTTAGTTAGGTGGCTTGTGTTCACAGAGATCTCAGTGGCGTTTACATTTCACTAGGGCCACAGCAGCAGACCCTGAATCACCCTCTGTAAGTATGGATGACAGTGATTGACATTGTCTGCCGAGGGAGACCGCAGAGTTATCAAATAGTGCAGATGAAGCTCCCTGAGTCATCTTTCAGTGTCTCCATAGCAATATCACCATTGCCAGGTCCTCTAGTGACTGGCTGTTCTGGATTGATGTACAGCGGGACTTGCTAACAGGTGGATGGTCTTGCTAACAAGATTCCACTTTTTAAAGTTAATAAAAGCTTTTCAGAGGACCAAGAGGAGGAGATGTAAAGAGCCAGAAGGTGCAGGTGTTTAAGACAGTAAGAGGAGTGAACAAGACAGAGGGTGTCAGGGGCGGACGCAGGATTTTGTAAGGGGGTTTCCAAAATCCTGAGTGCCCTTCCTATATGAAGATGTAGGAAGGGCACTCCAATACGCTAACAAGCCGGTCTCTTGTTTTCTCATAGCAGAAATACTTTATTAATGAAAACTAGTTTAACGAATAGTTGTTGCAAAAAGCCAACGTTTCAAACGCCATCACAGCGATTTTCATAAGGGCCAACAGCAAACAAACGGTGAAAATCATACAACTTACAGCATGGCATGAAAACACTATATATAAAAGAATAAAAGCACATCTAACTCTACCTGTCAGTGCCTCATTGCTGTCAAGCACGCCCCCACCCCCTTGTTCTAAGTAGTCACAACAAGCATGATCATCATCGTAGCGGCAATCACTAAGTTCCAATGGAAGACTGCTACATAGGACATCAAAAGTGCAGCAAGAGATATAAACCACGGTGTTCCCATTATCATAGTACTCATAACCGTCACCTCTGTCATTGTACTAAACTCCTGCCCATAACTGACAGCCACAAAATATACCAGTGCCGCAGTGACTACAAACTAAAATTAGGTATGCATTAAAGTGTGCAACATTGTACCATTCAAAGTCAATATTCAAAGGAAACAGTTCAACAATAATTGTTCATTCAGTCCACACGGTGAGAGGGTATTTAGTTTGTGGATCCACAGTGGGGGTGGGGGCGGGCTTGACAGCAGTGAGACAGAGGTACTGACAGGTAGAGTTATCATGTGCTTTTATTCTTTTATATATAGAGTGTTTTCATGCCATGCTGTAAGTTGTATGTTTTTCACTGTTTGTTTGCTGTTGGCCCTGATGAAAATCGCCGCGATGGCGTTTGAAACGTTGGCTTTTTGCAACAACTATTCGTTAAATTAGTTTTCATGAATAAAGTATTTCTGCTATGAGAAAACAAGAGACCGGCTTGTCATACAATGTCCGGGAATTCAGTCAGTAATTCACAGTTTCACTTTCAGTCAGTGATCAGGGCTCAGCCATGGTTATTACTATGTTGCCAATCAACCTCTCTGCACTGAGAGGCTTTTAACTGTATTGGTGCTGGACCAAATGTATTTTTCACATATGTGGTGGTGGAGAGGGGATTAGAACCCATGCTGGCCAAGCAGCATAACTATAAGGCATAAAACATATCCACTACACTACAGAGTGCTGAGACAATCACTGCTCTGCTGTATGGCTCTTACATATGTGCTGCAGATAGGATTATAACCCAGACTGTGGTGTCTAAGCAGGCGGAGCAGACTGTGGTGTCTCAGCAGGGAGAGCAGACTGGTGTCTCATTATAATACAGCAGGGGGAGTAGACTGTTGTGTCTCAGCAGGGGGAGCAGATTGTAGTGTCAAAGCAGGGGGAGCAGACTGGTGTCTCATTATAATACAGCAGGGGAATCAGACTGTGTTGTCTCAGCAGGGAGAGCAGACTCTGGTGTCTCAGAAGGGGGAGCAGACTGTGATGTCTCAGCAGGGAGAGCAGACTCTGGTGTCTCATTATAATACAGCAAGGGGAACAGACTGTGGTGTCTCAGTACCGTGCATGCATGCAGAACTCATCAGGCGCACATTAGCGGCTACAGGGCTCTGCGCCTCTTTTTTTTGAACTGTGATTAATCGGCGTGCCAGGATATTTTAATGAGATTTCAGGGCGTGGCTGGTGTTGCGGTTAGCGCTGCGCATTGTGATTATTGCCCATCTGCGGCCTTTTGCTTGCGGCTGCCTGGGGATGGTGCAACTCGTCTATTTCCTTTACTTTGCTGATAGTTAGCAATAGTTGTAGGAAGTGTTCCCTGGCCTGTACTGTGTTTTGTGCAGTGTTGCATCTTTGATGTGTCAACTTGTGTAACTGCTTTTACATTGGACAATGTGGACTTGTGCACAGTAAAAGACTGAAATGATTTACATTATAATTGTTTTCAGCTACCGAGTTCTGTGGGACTCTATAATATTATTCAGTGGGTTATTTCATTTATATTTGATAATTCTAGGGAAATTATACCAGTCCTACAACATCTTCATTTCATGTTTTTATGTTATTTATGTTAATGCAAAAAAAGTGAAGAATAAAAACTATAAAATGTAATGTCAGTGATGTAAAGGAAACGTTTCAACTAAAAAGGACCCCAAAAAGGTCATTTATTATATATAAGTTGACCAAATAAGCAAATACATTAAATTGATTTAAAATTGTTCCCTCAGTTTTGCCACAAACCAAAAAAAAAAGGATTTCAACAAGACGCAAGACGCTAAACTGCCAGGTGTGCATGCTTGCGCATTGCGCGTTTTTGCATGCAATTCACACTTGCGCTTTTTTGGCCAAAAAAACATAGCTCTGGATTATGCGCAGTGCGGATGTACACAGCGCCTGCGCAGCGCCGCAACTCTAGATCAGCTCCTGTGCTGTCTCATTATACAGCAGTGGGAGCAGACTGTGCTGTCTTATTATACAGCAGGGGGAGCACACTGTGGTGTCTCATTATTATACAGCAGGGGGACCAGATTGTGGTGTCTCATTATACAGCAGGGGGACCAGATTGTGGTGTCTCATTATACAGCAGGGGGACCAGATTGTGGTGTCTCCTAGCCACAGGGCATTACTCCCTATAATACACCATGGCACCTAGCTACACCCCTGCTTCCGACCCCCACTCTGACCCTTGGGGTTATAATGAAGCATCTGACTGCCGTGGTGGTGCTCGCTGGGCTGCCTAGAGGGGGGGCGGTGTGCAGGACACTGATCCCCAAAAAAGTAAAAAAAACCCAAAAAAAATGTTAATGGCAAAAATAATTGTGCCGTTTCCAAGGTTTTTTTCAGGGGGGTAGGGGGGTGGGGGTTTGTGTCCGGGAATCCTAAGACAAAAAAGTGGTAACCCTACACTAATTTAAAGATCTTTGTATAATTATGATGCTGACAAGGCTCGATGAAGTCTATTACAGGTGTAGCACCCCTTTCCTCTGGATAGTATAGGGGTTATGTATGTTATATATGAAATCTAGCTCAAGTGCCTATACCTGAGTCTTCTGGACAATGTGTATGAGATTCAGACTCCTTTTGGATCCACCAAGGATTGAAACATCTTGTACCGTCCAGGAATACCCCAGTCCAGTAATTAAGGCCTGTGTCTGGAGGGGTGACATTCACGTTTGTGTCCAGGAATCTTACAATGAAAGGTGGTAACCCAACCACTAGCAAGGAATAAATAGGATTTACATAGCAGGAAGCAAAAATGAGCGGAATAGCAGTGTTTATTTATAAGGAAGATTAGGAATTGGAAAGATGATTTAATTAAATGAGAGAAAATTAGTCAGGAGAAAAATCATCATGGAGTAACAGTTAACAACTGACATACAGTACAATGAATGGTGTATACAATGACTGCTCCATGTGCTATTAGTATTTTCACATGTTCCCTGGTTTGCTAAATCCACAATCTACAGAACGCTGATTACCCTGGTTACATTTGTAATACAGTCTATGAGTCCCAAATAGGCTGTTTGTATTAATGTCCCAAAAACCACCTAACTTGTTCCAGTCAGGAATGGGTAACCAGTCTGATGCCCAGTCTTATGTTGCGACCCTGGCCCTTGGGTGTTCATTGCTAGCTTCAGACTGTCTCTGCATGTCCCTATAAAAATATTATATAGTATCTGGGTAACTTCCACAAATATCACAAGACTATGCCTCAGGAGAGTCCCAAGCACTAATCATACATACAGGCCCATTCCTGTCAGTCTGCAAATCTGTGTTTAATCTGACGTCCTCTCCATAATCTGATGAATCTGCAGATGGCTGCAGAATACACAACAATTCAGTCACAAAGTCTCCAGTCTAAAAATGAATATAATTTATTACAGTTACTACAGTTGTTATATAGCACTAATTTCGTCATTAGTAATTTTCCATTTAAAACTATATTGAAACACCAAGGCTTTCTTGTACAGACTAATAGCATGGACAGGCACTCACCCTGATACCTTGACCATCAAACATTCTGTTTGGCTATACGCCCAGACATACTGTGACATGAACATTATTGTCTCAACCTTGAATTTCATGTGTATAGCAATGAAACTAAACTTCGCAAAATTCATGCAATCCGGGAGTCTCCTGAATATTTCGGGAGAGTCGCCAACCCTGGTTTACTTACTGTCGGTAAGTGTGCGGAGCACTGTCTTTAAAACTCTTTGGTGCACTCTGCTATATCTACTGTTTTACTTTGACTATTCTAGTTTCTATGCACATTTAGGGCTTCATCTATTAATCCACGAAAAACCTTGATTTCAAGAGCAGTTAATTAACATACCACTTAAGGTGGCCATACACGGGCCGGATTTCGTTCAGACCTCACGAATATTGTGAGGTCTGAATGAAATTCGGCCCGTATATGGCCACGACCGAAAGTTCCCAATGGCGACTAAACGCCGGGAAACCTAAACAACCGACATCGGAGATCAATCGGATTTCCCGATTGATCTCCGATGTTCGTTTGTTTATAAAAAAAAGAAACAAATTAAAATAAAATAAACTCACCCGTCTGAAGTCTTCGCTGGGCACCGCTGAGCACCTTCTCCTGTGCGGCGGCGTCTTTCTCCTGCACGGAGAGGACGCTGTATATACGTGACGCTGTCATACATATACAGTGTCCTCTCCGTGAAGGAGAGAGACACCGCCGCACAGGAGAAGGTGCTCGGCACCGCTGCGGTGCCCAGCGAAGACTTCAGACGGGTGAGTTTATTTTATTTTAGTTTATTTCTTTTTTTTAGGTATTTTGTTTTATTTTTTTTTTCCCCCCATAGGCCATCATGGGAACGACATTGTTCCCTGGATGGCCTGCAAACACCCCGTTTGTTGCTGGCGATTATCCACGTATGGCCAGCTTCAGAGAGTAATAATAAACCATCTCAAGGATGGATGCAGAGTGAAGAAATGTAAAATAACTATTGTGGGACCTCGTCTGCAAGGTACGTCTTGCTGATTTCAGGATTAGATTTAGTAAATGGAGCCCTTAAGTTGCTAAATCCGTTGTAATGCAATTGATGATGTACATTCCCTGCATGCTACAATCCTGTCTATTCTCAGGTCTAACTCTCTAGCAATATAATCTTAAGAAAAAGATGTGACAGCAGGTGCATATGCTAGTTTGCTCTATCCATGTAACCTTCTGAATACTCATTAACTACTCTCTCTGAATACTCATTACCGCTCTCTGTACGATTAGACTTTAGCTATGTAGCTTTTTTCTGACTTGGAAGTCTATACTATGCATTTCTAATAAAAAAAA
The DNA here is from genome assembly GCA_016617825.1 of Platyplectrum ornatum. NCBI lineage: Eukaryota > Metazoa > Chordata > Amphibia > Anura > Limnodynastidae > Platyplectrum > Platyplectrum ornatum. The sequence goes on from JABWIB010004278.1 coordinate 7,010, forward strand.
AGTCTACATACTACAATTGTAGTCAGATTGGGTATAAGAAGGTGTGCATAAGGCAAAAGCACATGAAATTCAAAGCCTTACTTGGTACCCACCACTATCACTAATCACTTGGTACCATGCCCACAGGCATGAATTGATGCCTACTCTAATGCATGCTGTCACTTTACCTGTGATCCATATGAAATATATGAAATGAAAGGTGCTGCTATTTCCATTATTTCTGTTCCTTTAAACTATGCATTTTTTATAACACCTATGGCTACGTTGTCAGCTAAATAGTCTTTATTGACACAGATAGTTCATTGTACTTCAACTGCATGATATTAAACATGGTGATGTCTAAAATGTCCTTGAAATCAAAAGGAAAAAAAATAATTCAGGATATATTCTAAAAGTGAATATGATTAATCATCACTCCGATAGAAATTGACTTTGTACTCATTACACATTCATTGAAATAATCTCCAATTAAATAGACAATGCATAGCTAAATCCTAAAAAAGATAAAACATTCATTTTATAGAGCATTAAGTCATTTCGTTGCTGCAAAGGCAGGATATCTTTCTCTTTAAACAGAAATATAGGGGGATATATTTTTTACTTTTCAACACATGGATAACATAGCCAACAAAGGCGAAATAAAACCAAAGCAAGAAAGCAAACCAAAGCAAGAGCAAATATAATTTTATGTTGTATATGCCCCTAATATTACGACTGTCACAGTCATATTTTCCACACCGACCCCCTAATATACACATGTATATACAAATGTATATTAGGCAAATACAGCAGACAGGAGTCCCCAAAGACAGACAGGGTATTTTATACTCTTATCGTTTGCCTCTTTATAACATTTTAAATACCATTTTATACTTAAGTGGTCCCAACATGATTGTTCAGCACTTGCTGGCTGGTTCCTGGCTGGAGCTTTTTACTGACACGGGGCCAGATTCAGATGTTTACACTCTCATGACTAAAGCTGGCCATACATTGGACGATAAATCGTTCGATTGCACTAAAATCGAGAAATCGTACGAGAAATCGCTCTAGTGTATGGTCATGATTTTTCTTGGAACGTTGCCAGAATCGTTTTAAATCACAATTTAAGTGCAAGAGAAATCTTTAGGAGTGCATAATATTTATCGTATGTTATGCACTGAAATCGTTTATGGCCATAAACGATCGTAAAAGAAGAATCGTTGAACGATGTATAGCTTTCCAGACATCAACATACACATGTAAACATAGTAAAGTAGATGGCGTTATAAAACAATGACCTGGAGGAAACTGTGCCACATAACCATAGGTGGTGCGACACATAAAATACATACACAACCACTACTGTAATAATGTGTGAGCAAGATTAGGTTATATGTGTATGGAAAAGCTGAGGTGGTAAAATGACATGTTAAACATTATAATGCAAAGTACTAGCCAGTAAATAAAAGTATGTATACTTACAATAAACTGTATGTGTACAACAATAAAATACACCAATGCACAATTCATAATAATTATGAGAAATATTTATTCTTATATTTGCATGCTATCATAACCTTACAACAAACAGGTAATCTGTGTGTGCATTAATCAACATGCAGTGATACATGTCACTGAAGCGTATGTATAATATGTCCAATTTTATACACACATGTATAAACTATGTAAGCAGTCATAATAATGCTATTAGTAACCTGACATATGACGACACATTGGCAGCTAACAATATACACACAGATGAGTAGTAACTATTTAAACATGAAGTATGCCCAATGCAAGCGTTTATGTTGAGGTCGGGAGGCTAAACAGTAAAGTTTTGTGTCATGAACGTTTAACATCACGATTGTATGTAAAAGAAACTTTTCAGGTTTTTAAACATGTCACCTGGTTCATACACATGCTGTCGTGTAATGGTAATAAAAGGCATACAACATATGGGGAGAACATGGAATAGTTATGTAAGACAGACATATAAAAACACAAAAGATGTCATGGATGTAATGGTTGCTGCAACTTTTTGCATGTTGTACAGTGTATTGTGCAAGGCGATAACTTTATCTTTAATTTGTTTGGCTAACGCCATACATTCATCCAACAAATTAAAAAACTGCACATGTGTGTCTTCCAACTGATACTCTAGCTCTTCATGTCCTCCTGACCCTTTGTCACTACTCCCTCTTGCGTCACTAATTATAATGGTATCTGTAAATGGAAAAAAAGATACAACGTTACATATGTTTAAGAAGACAATGTGAACGACACACAAAACAAGTATTGTCACATGATGCTTGCTTGTATATGAAATCTGCAGCATTGTATACTACAACACATATAACAACATAAACTTCCAGATGGTCACACAAAGCATTTAATATGTCACGGCGATGGATAGCCATTATATGAGGACAATTAATGTGGAAGCTAAATCCATTGTATGATAGCAAAATGGTAGTACTCTTCAAGGAACAAACACATGTCTGAAACACATATATAGTGTATGATAAAAGTATGGTGCCATGTTCATAAAAGATACTGTATTCAAGAACTCTGCATAAAAGAAGTAAGCAAGATAACCATGTTTTACTCTAAATGCATGCAAAAGTTCTAAGTAACCCTGTATTTATACAGCAGGAATGGTCATTAAACACAAAATGTAAAAGTCAAGCAACGATGTACACACTTTGTGCATTAGTGGGCAACCATCATATTTTCTTATCAAGTTGCTGGTATCAGAGTGTTATGCTTTCCATGGCAGAATGCTATGCACAAGATACTATGGCATATCATATGGAGCACATAAATTTGCAGTATGTGTGTCTCGTGCATTAGCATTATATTATGTCAAACCATAACTACCGTTTACTTAACATCTTGTGTTTATTCAATTCCAATGGTATTGCACTTACAACATACGTGTGCACTTCATAATGTATGTAGCGCACTTTTGTAGGTATTATATATATATACATAAACACAGGTAACTTCGTACCTTAGAAGTCCTTACACGTACCTTGCATGTATTGTTCAATGGTTGCAGGAATGTTACTTTTTGGTATCATGTCAATTTGACCTGTGCTTGTTGACTGTGTATCTGAGGTTGAAAAACAAAAATACATGAGAGCAATGCAAAACATGGTGGTGTTTTGTACGGTTTATGTCATAAGAAATATATGTTTAATGCTGTTTTTTGCAAAAGTGCACACATCCTGTTTTGCAGCACAGTGTGCTATATGTGACACTGATATGTAATATTTGTGCAAAACACCTGCACATATAATGCTGCATGTGCAAATCAAAGTTTGCATGGTGCATATTAACACATTAATCCACATTTTCTGCTTATAAAAACAGTACATCAACACTACCTTCAGTGTCTGCAGGAGATGAGTACAGTCTTGTGTAACGGGGTGCAGCCGCAATTGCTGTATTTGTGGATTCTACAAAGACAATAAATTATGAAACAAATAAAGTATGGATTTAACATGTAGGAACTACAATATGCTGTTAACATCCACGTGTTATTAGCATGTTATGAACTTACTTGCGATCTTTGCACAAATTCTACGTAATTGTCGCCGTTATTTCCGCTTTAAATCGGACCACCTTTTTTGTAGTTGGTGCTTATCGCGAAGTATCCCAAAGCGGTGATGTATATTTCTGATCACTTTCCTCATAATTTGATCTTTATGCGCATTCACTGTAGAATATGCTTTGGTGATGCAGTCATAATCCATGGAGTCAAAAGATTTCACCATCTCCTCCATCTCCTCTGTAGTCATTGGCTTGGCTCTTGAGGCCTCAAGTGGTTGATGTGAATGGAGTGTCCCTTAAATAGGTAGATGGCGTTTTTATACATTTATTTGTAGCCATGTTTGTACCTTCTTTTCCTCCAGTCTGGCGGATTCAGCGCATGTAAATCGGTTTTGAGGGAGCTCATCGTCTGCAAAACATCATGTGACCAATTGTTTGCAACACTGTATCAAACATCTTTTAGGCGGGAAAGTTAGCGTTGGAAAGAATGTTATAGAGCTGATTCAACGAATATACTTTTGTCAGAAAAGCTACTCTTCAGTCTCTGAGTTCACTACAGGTAAGTACATAATGATGTTTTCAGCGTGTGTTGACATTAAAAATGTCAGTGTATGAAAGCATATGTCACCTCAAAAGTGGTTATTTTTCTACCTCAACATATGCAATGCTCAAAACATATGTTGCATTGTTATACTTGTACGAAACTTATAAGTGTATTTGTATAAAGCGAATAACGAATTTTACTCTTGTTTATATAAATGTATATAAAAATTTTTTTACAGTATATTATACGTACATTACATAACTAATATGTTTTGTTGTGCTTGCAACGTATGTGATGATGGTGATAGTTTGGCCAGAATAAAAAATGTACTTTTTACAAATAATTCCTAGCATTATTTTGATGTTTGTCATGGATGTAGGATATGCCATTGACAGCACCACATGTTTACACCAACACCTACTAATGGCGTAACATTGTCATAATACATTACCATATATTTACTAGAATGTGTGTTTGTTAGTGTGTGTCACTACAATGCGTTTTGGTAAGGGTATAGCTAACAACAGGGGATGAAGCTGGAAAGACATACTTAAACTTTTCTTTTATTTGTTTTAGATGGCAGAAAAATGTGACTTCATCAGATAATTTATTGAGCTGTATCAAAGTCACCCATGTCTATGGCAGTGCAAATCTGGGGATTACAGCAATAAATTAAAATCAGCAGTTGCAATGGAGGCTCTACTGGATTTAACAAAGAAACATTACCCACACGCTACATTGGATTACGTGAAACATAAGATACAAAATTTACACACTGTCTAAAAAAAAGAATTGAATAAAGTGCATGATTCACGAAAATCTGGGGCAGGTGTGGATGAAATTTATGTACACAAATTATGGTATTTTGACCTTTTACATTTTACTGCAGGAACAGAGAACCCAAGTCCATCAATTTCTAATTTAGAAGAACGAGATGAGAGAAGATGTGAATTTAATGAAGACATCACCATCCCCATTGAAATAGTGAACATATTCGTTTCTGTTTGTTTTTGCTTCAATAGATGCATTGGTACTACCAATGTGCTCAACAGAAGGCAATGTACTAGGTACCTCCTGAGCATCCATAGTTTCAACGTTTGCTGCTATATTTCCGTCAAGGACATGGGCCCTTATAAAGTTGTGTAGAACAGAACAACACATCACTACAATACATAAGTTTTCATGTTGCATATAAATGCTCGTGTGAAACAAACGAAATTTATTACATAGCATGCCAAAGGCATTCTCCACCACACGGCGTGCTCTTGACAACCTGTAATTGAATATGCATCTCTCACGGGTTAAGCAGCGCTGTGGAAACGGGCGTAAAACATGGGGATGTAAGGCAAACGCCTCATCCGCCACAAACACATAATTCAATCCTAAATCATTTTCCTGACAGTGGCAGATTCAGTAGGTTATGTCGAAGTTTGTATGCAAACTGTGTTTGTTCCATAGTGCCGCCATCAGACATGCGTCCATTTTTGCCGATATCAACATAAATAAATTCATATTTAGCATTCACTATGGCCATCAAAACTATACTGAAAAAGCCTTTATAGTTAAAAAAAGGACCACTTTTAGCAGGGGGGGTGTATGCGCACATGTTTTCCATCAATGGCGCCACAGCAATTTGGAAAATCCCACCGACTGTTGAAATCTTCTGCAATACTTTTCCATTCATCTGCACATGTTGGAAACTGAAAAAAAAAAAAAAAAAAAAAAATCTCATTAGCTATATGAAATATCTTACACTGTTCTGTTTTTTATGTTTAGCCATCATTACTTAGTGACCAACATTAGCCTCCTGACACACAAGAGGTTATACCCCCACAACAGAGTACAAGTACAGCAACGGATTATACGCGCATGGACCGTACCCGTAAAAGGCCAAGACAGGCGTTGGCAAGGCCACAGGTTGCACTCACAAAAGAAGTTTTGGAAACGGCTAAACGATGCTTGGCAACACCACCTGACAAGTTTGAAGCATTTGGTAACATGGTTGCTGCGCAATTATGCGACATGGACCCCCGTTACCACCAGGAGACACAGCGTATGATATATGAATCCTTATACAGAGGTGCTCTTGGACAGATAGATGCTAACACACGGTTTCCATTATGTCCTTCCACATCTGTTTCTGCACAACAACTGTCTATGCCAGCGCAAACTCATTTTCTTCCTGTTCGTATTCAGACGCCGCGTTATCCACAACATAATGCTATGATGAACCCTACTTCAAATGTCTCTCGTTTTTTCCTTCATGACCCATCTCCTGGATGTTCGTCTGATACACCTATGTTCTAAAATTTAGATTAATGTTTTATGTAAAATCATTACACAAATAATCATTATAAAAATGTATTATGTAAAGGTTTCATGGCAATAAAATGGTTATTAGATGTTAAATTTGTCTTGATTGTTTATCCTTTCATTACCTTCATATACAGTTTTTTTGACGCAGCAACAATGGCCAAACAGGTATCAGGGATTATTTTTCCCAGTGCTTGCACCGAGATTGCACTACTGAATTTAAGATCTTCAAAAGCCATGCCAGTGGCAAGGAAGCGTAGTGTTACTATCAAACTTTGTTGTGAAGATATTGCCTGACGAAGTCTGGTGTTTTCACGTGTTATGAAAGGACGCACTGCCTGCAATAGTTCGTTGAACATAGCATCATCGATTCTTAGAAAATTTCTGTAGTAGGGTTATCTTCCCGGATGCCATGTAGTAAGCCAACATGCGAATAGGAATCCCTGTTCTGCAGCCATTGTCTGGCCCAATATCTTCTTTTTCTTCTTTTTAGTTGCTCACCATCCATCTGTGGCTGCATGGTTAACAGTAGAAGAGTCTACGGTTCTACGTTTTCTTTGTATACCAACCATCACTATGGACCAAAAAAATATCATATATTATTATCCTGTATACCATGTAGTTGTCCAATTGCAGATGCATAGGTTTTCATACAACCTAAAAAAGGGATTACATAAAATAATATCCTATTTTAATGTATATACTTTCACATGGCACTTCACACAGTACACAATTCTGACTATGCTATTGAAAGTACCATTGCATGGAAAGGTATGTATTGAAACACTTATAAATACCTGAAATAACTTAATAATTGTTTAATATACATACCTTTTCAGAGGTGTGGTTGACTTTCACACTTGCACTCACACAAACACACAAACACTGATCTGCAATGCACCTTGAACAAGGATCATGTGCACTGGCTAGTTAACAAAAAAAAAAAAAGTTCTTCATTCCTTTTCCATGTCAGTTTTTTTGGGTCATTTGTACATGAAGTTTTATTTGTTCTATACATCTAGCAGATTGCACTAGTTAATGACGGTCGTTTGCACATTTTTGTTGCTCGACGATTACAGGTAACGATGTTTCGGCACGCAAATTCGGTGGGCGGAATCTTCTTTCACTAATATCGTTAACGATGAAGCCAGTGTATGGTCACATTTTCATTGCGATCTCTTTCCGTCCGATCGTTCGTTCCATCGTTTCGATAACTTTCGATAACGATAAATCGTCCAAATTGAATTAATTGCAATCAGTATTACAGGTGAGAGATGATGTTTCCTATCACCAGTCTAATAACAATGTAACAGTAACACTGGTCATTATCT
>JABWIB010004280.1:22191-37267 GCA_016617825.1 Platyplectrum ornatum
TTATGCTGGTAAACGTTTCTCTCAACAACTATAGTGGGGACTGTGACTCCAGAATATTCTGCCCCTCACTTGTTTATTCTGATGCCAGGTCCAGTTGGTAGATCTTTAACATTATAATGTGTCTATCACATTCTTTGTTTTTTGTCCTGTAGACTCCTGTCCAGATTAAAGAATTTGGGGCTGTGACAAAAATAGACTTTTCACCCATTCAGCCTTGTAATTTTGCAGTTACAGCATCTACAAGGGTAAGTACAACAAAACCAGGTACTGGAGGCACCAACTTATTTCATACTGTAAAAATTCACTGGTGCAGATAGCAAAACTGCTAAGTCAGACGTGCCCACTATTGATACAAAAGATGTTTACCCTTTATACAGGGTATATATGCCTGTGTTACTACTATATGGTATACTGTCATTAACTGCTTTGAATGAAAGCCAGTATTTCTTAGACAAGTTTATTATTTATACATCCATCCTTTTTTTGCTATTTGTATGCTATAGAAATATATATTATACTCATACATTTATTTCCACTCCTCAATATGGTATAGAAGAGGAGACTGACAAACCTCTACTTATTTTCTTTCTCTTCAGGTCCACATCTATGGACAATACTCTCAAGAGCCCATAAAAACCTTCTCCCGTTTTAAAGACACAGCTTATTGTGGGACTTACAGAGGAGACGGGAGGTTGCTTGCTGCAGGCTGTGAAGATAGTGTGGTGCAACTGTTTGACATTAGTGGAAAGACCGCTCTGAGGCAGTTTTCAGGTCACAGCAAGTAAGTGAGGGCTTTGTGTCCCAGGAGTTCGATTGTAGCCAATACGAAAGCCATGTTAACACTGGCATACAGGGTCAGTGTACAATGAATCTCCCCCAAAAAGTAGGGGCATCTTAAACATGAGAAAATACAGTATGTGTCTAGCATATCAGTTCTCACACATGGAGCATATTTCATGCATGATATGACATACAAACATATATAAACACAGGACTTCTCCCAGGCTGCACCCACTCTCTGATCAACTATCTTTCTGTGTACACTATCTGGAATAACCTTCTTCTCCCATTAAGACTACCCTCTACTCTCCAAACTTTTAAGCACTGTAATACTTGCCCTCAGTTCTGCTATTTACACTGCTGTGACTGGGCGTACTGTGCACCGAGCACTTTTACTATGCAACCTGGCTGGTCTATTGTGTAATATATAGCACTTTACCCAATGAGCCAATCCCCAATCTACCTATAGAGTGTAAGCTTACTGGCAGGGCCCTTTCCCACCCATTTTCTGTTACCACCCAGTGATTGTCTAATGATTATTGAAATTGTTAAGTGCTACGTAATCTGATGGCGCTATATAAAAACCTATTAATAAATAAATGGTGATTTTTTTTGTTTCTAAAGTACGCTGTGCATTAAACTTGTTGTGACAAGATAAATATAAAAATTGATGCTGTGATAAATATAAGAGTATACTAAATCTCAAACATAATTGAGAATCAAATAAGGTCAAAACAAACCTGGCAGTGTAGATGGGCCATGTGGCTCTTATCTGCTGTCACTATTTAAGAGAGTAATTATAACGCATGGGTTTACTGAAAGGATAGGGAAGAAATAATTGGGGAGAGATGGGTCAGATAGTTCTTACCTGCAATTACATTCTGTGTTTATTAATGTGGAACGTAAAGAAATGCTAAATATCCGTTTTATCTGCTTTACGCTAGATTGTTCTGTTTTCTCCCCAGGGCTGTGCATTTTGTGGACTTTCTGTCAGATAAGTTTCGTATTGTGTCTGGCTCNGATGACTATACATCTAAGATATGGGACATTCCAAATGGTGTTGAAATCTCTTCCTATAAAGAACACACAGACTATGTGCGCTGCGGCTGTGCTAATAAACTCAACGATGATCTGTTTGTTACAGGTGTGAACGCTTCTCTCTGCTGCTACATTCTTTCATTGACTTCATCTTTTAGTCTTCTGCATGTGTTCACTGCAATTCTTGCATCACTATCTGAGTATAGCAATAGCAGCTCCAGTGGCTGCCAGGTATAGACGCCAGAGGCTCCACCAGTGGTTGCTCTACATGATTTTTTTTTTCACCTCCTCATACAATTTTTAAGTACAATTTAAATAAAATACTAAAATGTTAAAAACTTTATATAATGGTGTGTGTACATGTGCATACATACATTCTTATATTACACAGTAATTCTAAATTTAAATATAAAAACGCAAGCACATAACAAATACTCTATGTACTTGTGAGGTGTGTTAATGAAATATGAGAAATCATCTGTGTAATATACTGTATATGTGGCCTATTTATAGATAAGCATGTACCGGCAGTCTGAGGAGGTCATATGACACACTGGGCCAGATCCTGCCTTTATGCACTATTGACATACGCACAACTTACTCAAGAGTAATCAAAACCATGTTGAATTGCAGGCAGTTAAGTTTCATTTAGGAACAATGAGTATTAGAGTTGAGAGATGATGTTTCCAGCACAAGTGTAATAACAGTGTAACAGTAACACTGGTCAGTATCTGTGTGCAACATGCAACAATAAAGTATTCNCCCTGCATGCAAACACTGACATTCATTTTACCTCCCCTGCAATTCACCATGGTTTTACCCACTCGCACATAATTCAATAGTGAGTAAAGTCTGGATCTGGTCTACAGTGTGTATGAGTCCATTTCTTATACGTCTCTTCACCTTTCTCAGACTCTAGAAGTGATGTGTTGACATTCACTGGAGTATAATGTGCATTGCGTTTTCCTGCTTTCTGATATGTCTCTCAGTTTAACTATAAAGAGATTTTTATATGTTTTTATTACCTCTAGTAAAAGCTCTATTGTCTTCATTCTATCACACTCATAATTGTCTATATGCTGTGAGTGAGGATCAGCACTTCTGTAATCAAATGTTCTTTCAATTAAGGCTCCTACGACCATACTGTCAAAGTGTTTGATGCACGGACAGAAAGGAGTGTGATGACAATGGAGCATGAACAGCCAGTGGAGAGCGTGCTCCTCTTCCCGTCAGGGGGGCTTCTTGTATCTGCAGGTATTGTACAACTTTTTTCTTAATACCCGTATTTTGTATATTAGATGTTTGTTTGGTAGATGACATAAGGGGGATTATTCAGTTAGGTGCTCATCTCAAATTTCTGTGATCGTCCTCTTGTTATGGTTGACCCTGCTCATAAATATTTAGATCATTAAATGTATGTTTTTTAAGTGTAGAATGTTTTGTTATTTTTTTATTGACCCTAGATGCACCCATTTACATCAAATGGTTGTTCCCCACAAGTATTCCTGCTATTTCATTTTTGTGATGTATCTCAATTCAGTGGCCCTGATTGGCTCACACAAATGCAATGTAAATGTACCTTGTATTCACATTAGAGACGGACACAACTATCAGATATTCCATGTTCCCTGAGCAGACGAGTAGAATTAGCCTGTACCAGCATATATTAGGCAACGTTAAATAACCTCAAATAAGAAAAATTGGTTGAAAATTTAGGCCTAAATTTACTAAGCAGGGAGATTGAAAAGAGGGGCTGTTGCCCATAGCAACCAATCAGATTCAAGGTTTCATTTTACATACAGGAAAATGTGAGCTTGAATTGGTTGCATCTCGTTGCATAGTAAATGTAGGCCTTAGTCTTTTAAGCTAGGAGCTTCAAAGGAAATTGACATTTTTAGTTTAGTTTTGTTTGGTGCCTCTGCACATTCTAGATGTCTAGGTCATTGGACANTTTGAATCTCTTTTTATTGTTTTTCCTGTAGGGGGCAGATATGTCAAAGTATGGGACCTGCTGAAGGGAGGACAATTNCTGGTGTCCTTAAAAAACCATCACAAAACAGTTACCAGTCTGTGTCTGAGCAGCTCTGGCCAGAGGCTTCTGTCTGGCTCATTAGACAGGTGAGTTCCNTTGGCTGTAATGTGTTGGCAATGAATGTATCTTCTCATGATTCCAGATTCACTCTAATGTCATTATTTGATAATGACACCTTTTCCTGCTATGTGCTTACTACTGTTACACAGAGATCACAGTAGAGCAAATGTGGGAATAGTGGTAGATAGTAGCATTTCATGGGCTCTTATCAGGTGATTAACAAGTGTTCCCCTTTAACAGACATGTGAAGATCTACAGCACGATGAATTACAAAGTCGTTCATAGTTTTGATTACGCAGCCTCAATCTTGAGTCTCGCCTTGGCGGTAAGTTTAAAAAAAAATACACATAAAACATACTTACAGAATATTCTTATTATAACCATGGGGTTTTCTTCTGGTGCATTGAATATGTGTTAATAATAATTTGTGTTNTGTTTAGCCCGATGATGAAATGATTGTTGTGGGAATGACTAATGGAGTTTTAAACGTCAAGCACCGGAAGCACGATGAAAAGAAACTGAATGAGCGGCCTGCAAAGAGGCAGCCGAGATACAGAGTGTTTGTGAAGGGCAAGGACTACATGCCAAAACAGGTACCCGATCACAGGAAATGATTCCAAATGGGAAATGGAAGGGTTTTTTGTTGTCTATACAATCACAATCTACGAACGCCTCTACGCATTTCTGTATGCACAGTGTAGTGGATTGGGATTTGGGAGGAGTTTACTAATGAAATGTAAATAAAGTAAAAGCATAATAGAAGCTGTTCTGTTCAGACTTTGCGCTGTCCCTATTTTTAGTGGGGGACCTGAAGTTGTAATGTAGCGTCCCTTCATCTGAACTCCCTTTCAGGAATGACCAAGGTATTCAAATTGCATGTATAAATGTGCAGGTAAAGATATTATCATCTATGAATTTCCCACTGGAGATGTGATTCTGATCAGGGTTTTTGGTTATCTTGATCTGGGATCTTTGTTATCATAGAACTGTCATTAGGGTGCACCTCACTATAACATAGTTTGCAGATTTGATTGGTTGCAATGATGTTTTAGGTTATAGGTAGGTGATATGTTCTACATATTGTACAGTCATTGTGTGCGCTTGTTGGTTTATTTTGGAGGTTTGTTTTTTCATTTTATCCAATTTAGTTATTTTATTTCTTCAACTCTCACTTGCTGTTTGACCCTGTGTGTAGTTTTCATGAGAAGATATAATGCCCTGTGCCAAAGCGGTATTTCAGGAGAGGAGCAGCAGTAGCTATAAGCACAGTTGTTTATGGCCCAACTTGTGACATGCAGAGATGTAAGAGGTCAACAGATCAAGTTATATAGTTGGAGCAGGTTCCAATGAGCCATAGATTCAATGTTGCCAACTATGGAAAAAAACCAAAACAAGCAAATGATGAGTTAAATACAAGCCCAATCATATCCAAAAAAAAAGCCCAACATAATTTTTATATATATATATATATATATATATATATATATATATATATATGTGTATATATATATATATATATATATATATATACACACACACACACACTACACTAACACCTCAATACCCAGCCATTAACATTCTATTAATGCCTATGTACTCCCAACTCCTACCTCCTTTTCGCACTGCATCTAAGGCACTTACATATGGGTCAAAGGTTATGCTTTCGGCGTGTCCTACTAATAAACTCTGTTTAAATCCATTTGTTATTGTTTTCCACTGCAGGATGACATTTTTATCAGTAAACCTGTAAGACGGCACATGAGGAAATATGACAAGTTACTCAAAGGCTTCCAGGTGTCTGAAGCTCTTGATACAGTGCTACAGGTAAGACACAATCCGAGGCTGCTACTAATAATTTGGCTTTATACTTAACCACTATGCTCCATAATTAGNCTTCAATTCCTTGTTTCTAGCCTAATATTAGTAAACCAACCCCAGAGGTGACGGTGGCAGTGATGAATGAAATTAAACGTAGAGGAACTCTTAAGAGTGCTCTNGCTGGAAGAGATGAGAAGCAGCTAAGCGCCATCCTCAACTTCCTCATAAAGTAAGTACTCCCTCACATGATAAGCTGCTGGTTGTATTGTATTACATTTGGTTATTGTTGAGGTGTTTCTGAAAGTTTTATGTTTGATATATTGTTTCTTCACTGTTGCTCATTCACTTTCCACCTCCATCTTTTTCTTTGCATTACAGAAATGTGATAGATCCTCGATTTGCTCCCGTATTGGTAAATGTTGCAGATCAAATTTTAGGTAAGTCTGGAGAATAATGACTAGTAGGGGGTGGGGATGGCAAAACACCCCTATATTCATCCTTTGATCACCATCTCTATAGATGNTTGTTTTAAGAGAATTGGGCCTCAGTAGCTGTGATTGCTATCTCTAACCCTTTCTTTCTTCTATGCACTAGACATCTACTCTTCGGTCATCAACCAATCGCCCATCATTGATAAACTATTCCTAAAGCTCCAGGATATCCTAGAGAGAGAAATCTGTTACCAGGAAGAACTTCTAGAAGTGTTGGGAATGATGGACACCCTTTTTGCAACTATGGAGAGAAAGAAAGAAACAGTTTCTGAGGAGACCAAATCCATAAGTATTCCAGATCAGAAGTCCTTGTCTGCCCCCAAATCCTTGTCGTGATCTGAGAATTACCAATGGACATGAGACTTTTATCAATTTTTAATATATTTTATGGGGTTATGTGTTCCACAGCCAATGTCAATATTCTGTAAAATCTCACAAGACCACATTCATTGCCGTGTATATGGACTGAAGAATGTTTGTTCTAGACTTGTCTTGAGGAACATGTTTGTAATTTGCTTCATTTTTACATGAACTCCTTTTGTTGGAGTGTTTGTATGTGACAGCTGCTGGTAAAGCTCCTCTTTCAACATCCATGTTTATACCCACTGAAGTGTTTCTTGCCACACATCTCTTCCTTGTCATTGACTGAGTGCTGACTATGTGTGAGTGTTCCATGTTGCAGGCCTATGGTCAGAAGCTGCTCCATAGCTTAATTTTAGTAAAAAAAAATAATAAATTGGTGTGGAGAAGTATGGTTAATACAGTAAGAGACGCATATGTAAACANAATGCTAGCACACACGGCATTGGCCAATGAATGAATAAAAGAGAGCAGATCAGAGGCAGCTCTATGTACCAAAAATGGTTTGGATCCTTTGCAAAAAAAAAAACTTTATAAATGTGTATTTGCCTCCCAGTTTATACATAGAAACACACACACCACCCTCCTTTTTACCATCTACCCTGAGGCTAGTCCACTTATCAATACCCTATAATTAAGTAATTTTTCAGAACATTACCTCTTCTGGACAGGCAACAACTACATAAACACCCGCTCTAGGGGCCAGATTCAGATCTTTAGGCACTCATGACTTAAGCTGTGCATACACTGTAAGATTTTTTTTTTTCAAATGTTTTTCTATATTGTTCCAAAATAGGTTTCAAACAGACTTTGATTTTAAGGTCTGCACAATCTTAAATTGTTTGAAAAATCATTCAGTGTATGNCNANATCCAATATTCCTGCCATAAAGACCCAATTTAAAAGCATACATAAAATTTTTATTGAAGAATTTTAACAGAACAAATGGGGAAAATTAAACAATTTAAAAACACTTGCACAGTCTATGGCTGTTTCCAATTCCTTTAAAAAAATCTTTTTATTTTCATCCAATCTTCAGATTGGATGATTTCTTTTATAGTGTATGCCCTGCTTTAGTCAAGAGTGGGTAAAACCATGTTGAATTGCAGGGGGGTGGGGTAAAATGAATGTCAGTGTGTGCATGCAGGGAGAATATTTTATTTTTGCATGTTGTACACAGATACTGACTAGTGTTACTGTTACACTGTTATTACACTTGTGCTAGGAAACGTCATCATTGAACTCTAATACTGATTGCGACTAATGAAATTTAACTCCCCTGCAATTCTACATGGTTTTGCCTATTCTTGAAGTCATGAGTGCCTAATGATTTGAATCTGGCCCTATGTGACAAACTTATCTGAATGTCTGGAGTGGAAGTAAGATCTGTTCCTTCCCTACTATTATCAGTAAAGGGGGAACAACTTTATGTATTCTACTGGATCATTATTAAATATTTTATCAGTATGAGGCATAACAATTTTGAGCATATGCATAGAAGTGTCACTGCTGGTAAGCTGCAGGTTAAAGAAATTGCTGTTTCCCAGGTATGAGGCACCGGTGAGCACTTCCTCCCAGACTGTGTAGCGCCAATAGTTAAGCATGGAGGAGGCAATGTGATGATTTGGGGATGTTTTGCAAGCGGAATAATTGCGATTCCTTCTGGAATGCAACTTGTGGGTCATAACTTTGTTTCCCCAAAATATAATGATCCAAAACATACATCCAAGTTGTGAACCCCAGTGTAAAACCTATATCTTTATTAATATGCTTCTTAAAAGTAGCCAGGATGTTAATCTCAAAATAGAGAAGTTAAAAAAATATAAAAGAAAAGTGATTAAAACATGAAAAATTAGGAGTCGCAGTATTTTGATATACCCAGAATCTGTAATACTGGTGAAACCAGAAGTTAATGATCTATATGTTTTACTTTACCTGAATAATATCCCGTTCAGAAGGTTTTCATGAATTTGCCGGTCTTCATGGTAGCCCCAGCTTTTTNCCTACAGTCTGAACAGTAACCCCGGGTCTAAGAAAAGAAGGGGTTGCCAGAAAAAGTTGACTCCTGCACCGCCTATACACAGTGTTGAACTGGGAAAACTTGGGTCAACAGTATGCAGTCTGAACAGANNGGCCCGCAGATTGCCAGGGTTTGAAAAGCCCGGCAATCTGCGTGATAGTAATCTGAAAATAATACTAAATATATCATACCCATAAATTCTCCTGTAGGTATTATTCCTTATATGTTACTCATAAAAAAACACCACAGTTATCCAATAATTACACACTCATCAAGACATCTCCTTTATCCGCTCAATTGATAAAGGGTAAATAGTGTGAGGCTGCTGGAATATGTTTCACACTTCAATTCTGACATTAGATGTCCTATCACAGAATCAGAAATAGCCCGGGACTGGCAAAATTGGCCCTCCCATGTGACGTGTAAGTGAGTTCTGGCATGCAGAGACAACAGAGGGTATACAGATAGAAAGCTTCCACATGAGTCATGCCNCCGGCCCCCTGTTCTGCCCGGGACATTGGACTATCCCTGGCTGTCCTCCCCTGATTGTGGCCCTGCACACAATGGGGATTTCAAATTCCACCTCCTTTGGTTACCAAGGCACCTATATGCTTACATTTCCCATCAGTTATCAGTCTATGGGCTGTGTTATACATTTAACAATCGACTCACTTTACACTTTTCATTCCTACATGATATATACAAATAAATGAGGTTTACTAGGTATATTATTTTTTATTAAATAAAGCTGTAAGTGTAATTCTGGATCAGCCCCTAAAAGTTATTGAGAATTCTGGAGTATGTTTTTGCCCCCTTTTGACATACGATAAACCTAAACCTGTTTACAGTATATAATAAAAAATGTAAGCAGTAGCCTCTAGGTGGCAGCACAAGGCCATCATACATGCTATATGCTGTAACTGGCCATAGAGCATGTTTGTGTAGTACAGACATTCGTACTGTACTGTAAGCTCATTAACCTTTTATGTAAAGTTGTACATAACATTCTTTAATTTATATAAGGCCGACCTAAGGCTCACGATTCAAATAACATTGACAGATATGTCACATTGCTCTTCCAATAGTAGCTGATCCTAAAATAATATTGTACAACTCTGTACAAAACAGACGGTTGAATGAAATAATGAAATCCTTTGTTACAAATTCTATATTAGTATTTTATCAGGATATAAGCAGAATTTGCATATTTTATTCTGATCTATTAATTAAATAATTATGGGTCCAGTAATTGTTAGTTTGCAAATGTTCATTTTTTTTTAACTTGCTGTGTCTGGTATTCTGAACAATTTCAATCTAGAGGCCAAAGGTATTTAGATTACTGTGCATATAAGNGGAGACCACCTCTGCCACCATTACAGAACATTAGGTCCTGAGGTTCCAGATCAGTACAGGTATGGTTTAAAGTGCATGTGTGCACTGGAAAATGCACGTTTCCTACAGTCCATCATCTATACCTATCTTCCATACCTCTCAGCTATTTAAACACCCAAAATGGAACAAATAAGTTCCACCCCATTACAGTCCTAACCCTGTGTGGCTCTTTTCAGGCTCCACCCAGGGTTGGTGCTACCATTAGGTGATCACCTACAGCACCGGGGCTCAGGGGGCGCCAAAAGCACGCCATTATGGTCCCCATTTGCATGCCAGGTTATATCATACAGTCCATTTACAGCTGCTGACCAACCGGAACAGAATCAAACCCATGTACACTTCAGAACAGTGATGTTTCTCGCAGAAGGAACATTAGGTTAAATGTCTGTGTTGTTCATTCAAGCACTTGTTTATGCATGCTGGATAGTTTCCTAATATTTTTGGTCCCTACCACTACTAATGTGTGTCCTATCCAGACTAAAGGAAGCGTCATAGCGCTTGTATTGCAGAGTTGTTATGGTATCAGGACATGGTAACATATAACAAGTACCACTTCCTCAGCACAATGTTCTTCTGACTTGTGCAGTCCTTCCTCTGAGCCGATGTGATGACCACACCAAGCCGAGGTGACACGCAGATTTACCATAAGTGAGCCCACAGAACCTCATTGTTGTGGGGATCACTGGTTCACGTCACTTCCACACAAGTAGCACGAGATTGCCCATCTGCATTCTTGCACTTGGGCTTAAACAATCAGAGGAAACTGATCAGAAGTCGACAACATCATGGACAGACATTAAGTAAAAAGCAAGGAAATACTGTGTTAAGGATTAAACAACATTCCTGGCTGCGTGGCTGTTTCCTCCGGTTTTAGTGAAAATAATCTAAGTTAAAATGAATCCCCGCAGCTACCCCATATCTATTAGCAGCTCTGATTTTGGTGGACGTATCCATTTCAGTACATAGCTCACCAAAAGCATGTGTTTTAGTAACACGNCTATTGTTTGATATTTGTACCCAGTACACTATAATCCCTGCACAAAACAAACAGAATAACAATACATTTATAGAAAGATCAACGTCAACACAAAAATGGTAGACAGAAGACAAGAAGCAAGTATACCCTCTTGGGGGATTATGCCTTGATGTCCCTTGTCAAAAAACCCTGTAAGAAGTAACATATCCTTAGTGTGAAACAGATAAATGGGAAAGCTCCAAAGCGCGCATATATACTTCACAATATAGTTCACTGTATCATCACTCCTTCGATGGTTTATACAATAGCATACAATGTCTATATAACTCCATCTACAAAGAACAAGGCTCCTCCAAACGCCCTCAAAAAGAAAGGAAGGCAGATTTAGTGTACACTGTGTTATCTTATTAACGGATAAATGGTAGCCCTACTCACATTAGATCCCTATGTATACAAGCCAAATAAAGGTTCTTTCACCTCCACTCACCGTGGGCTCTTTCTATGTCTCACCTCCTCGCTCAAAATGTTCTGTCCGTTCCTCAAGTTGGTCCTCCAGGGGTTAATCCAACTCCGATGTGTTTCCCTGCAAACTTCAAGCAAAAGGCACCATATGCAGCATCGCCATATACTCTCCCGAGCCCGCCAGCAACAATACTCACAACCTGGATTCTTGTGTTACAACTTTTATCATATTTACTAAGCGGTGAGATTGCAGTGAGATTTAAAAGTGGGGATGTTGCCCATAGCAACCAATCAGATTTGAGTTCACATTCTCCAGTGTGTAAAATGAGAACACCCAACTCAAATATCGTTTCTATTGCATCACTAGCATATAGCAGTTGCCGTATATATTCAAGTCCAGGTTGACCCGAATATAAGCCAAGGCACCTAATTTCACCTCAAAAAAACGTATTGACTCGTGTATAAGCCTCCTCCCAAGTATGTCTGTCTGTCTGTCACCCCTGTGAAAGGCTCATGTTACTCATGGATCATTGCCCCATAGCACTGCATTGTGTCTGCTCTCTATGTCCCAGCTCCTATAGATCTTCCCCTATATGTTTCTATTGTCTCCCTCTTTCCTGCATTTGCAGGGTTAATATAAGGCATATAAGGCAATGTAAAGCTCTTGTGCCATGGTGTAACACATCCAGCACACTATCATGCCTGTGTCATCTCTGTGGGCTCAGTGTGGTGGGTGAGTGATATGCTGCATGCCAGCGTCACACTCTCCCCCNCCTTTACCTTAGCTCCATCTTAGCTCTAAGCAAAGTATCTGGGGACAGAGAGGAAAATGCTGTCACACAACAGGAAACAGAAGGCTGCAAGCCTTTCAGCAGGACAGTCTTGCTTTTGGGGGGCAAACTCTGTTTTCTATATGATGCAGCGAGTCACAGCATCAAAAAGGGGTGGGGCTTTTACGGGGTGGGGCGGAGTCGAGTGTACCGGGGCGGAGTCGTGCGGTTCCGGGGGCAAGGCTTATGTGTCCCGCGGCCCGGATCTTAAAAGTTGGGAAGTATGTGCTGGCTGCATTCCGAGTGACTGATCTGGCTTTAAAGGGACAGCAGTGGCGAGAATGAAGTTACATAGAGCCGGCTAATGTGGACTGTGATTGGGATTCGGCTATGT
This sequence comes from Platyplectrum ornatum, assembly GCA_016617825.1. Classification (NCBI taxonomy): domain Eukaryota; kingdom Metazoa; phylum Chordata; class Amphibia; order Anura; family Limnodynastidae; genus Platyplectrum; species Platyplectrum ornatum. The sequence continues at coordinate 34,784 of JABWIB010004280.1, forward strand.
GGACTGATAACTAACACAGACCCTGCAGCACATCATCATCATCCAGGACAGTGACTCAAGTATAAGCCGTGGGGGGGCACTTTCAGCACAAAAATGTGCTAGAAACTAGGCTTATACTCGAGTATACATGGTATAATTTTATTCCCTAGGATTTATTCAGCCCTTGGCTGTGTTGCGACTCACAGTGCTGAGGTCATTCATTCGATTTACAGACTAAGGCCTAAATTTACTAAGCAGTGAGATTGCAGGGAGATTGAAAAGTGGGGCTGTTGCCCATAGCAACCAATCAGATTCAACCTCTCAGTTTTTATTTCAGATACTGGAGAATGTGAGCTCAAATCTGATTGGTTGTTATCGGCAACTTCCCCACTTTTCAATCTTCCTGCAATCTCTCTTAGTAAATTTAGGCCCAAGCCTTACCTGTGCGGAGTTTGCATGTTGCCTCCATGTCTGTGCGGGTTTTCTCTAGGTCCCCTATACATTCTCCAAAACGACATGCTGCTAGGATGTCGTTTGGGGCAGGGACTGATGTAAATGTCAAAATTATGCTGTGGAATATTTGTGGCGCTGTATAAATAAACAGTAATAGGAATTTTACTGAATGTAATTATAAAATCATTACGTTTCTTTAAATTGATTGATTTGTTCTCTGTGAGTAACTACATTTCTTACATTATACTGGATTGTAGCCACTATAGGTTTCTCTCTACTATACCTCCATCTGTTTCTAGTTGACTGTAAAATCAACATTATTCAGCATTTCAGGGTTTTTCCATCTGGATTTAAACGAACATTTTTTACAAAGGTAAAACCTAGCATGTTAGATATCATTTATAATACCACCATNTATTCATATTTATATTTCAGTGCCTGTAGTTCCTGTATTGCTGAATTGTTGAGATTCCATTATTGGANTAGATATATTAGGCTATAGATTTTTATATAGCCCTCTTTATAAAGACTAGTTTTTCAGATATTAGGCTGATTCTTGATAAGCCCGGTTATGTTGGGAATACTCATAAGATTCTCATAGATAGGGCGCTAGATCTCCGCCCTTTGTCACGCCCACTCTGCTGTGGCCCACCCTTTTTTCGGCCGCGATTGGCACATTTACATTAATTTATGTGAAAAAAATGTCCTACCTCTTATCGGAATAAACTAGTAGGAGCCGGAACAGCAGGACTCTCCTGTTGAAATTGGGGGGTATGACAGGGACAGATTAACAATTTTCAGATTGAGGCCTGGGGCTGTAGTCCCTTCAACCCCAATAAAAAATCCCATATTTTGGTGGCGATCAGCATGTCTGTTCCCACCCGCTTGCAGGGATAACGCATGCTGATTCAGTTACCTGCCCCCTCATTGGGATCTCGTATTGAATTAAGTAATGGTAGCACAATATATTCTGTGTATGTAAAGAAGGAACTACAAGGAACAATCCTTGCCCGCAATCTGTCACAGAACACATGACAAGTTACTTGTTTGGACCTGGCCCTATTCCATGTCCGCTACTAAATGACACAGATTAAAGGCTTCCAAGAAAGGAGCTGGGTTAAAGCACCTTCGGATAGGCGATGATAACACCACTGCAGTGTTTATACTGTCACGGCTGATATCAAGGAAATATGAGAACCTTGCGTCTTTTCTTTCTGGTTCTTTCTTAAAGCTGATGTGTATCTCTTATTGTAGTGGCACGAATGATATAAACAAAACATGTGCACGAATGTGTAGTATTGTATTGCAGAGTGATTGTGTCGCTCTGTATTGTTGTGTTCTGGAAGTCTAACACTTCCATGTAATATGAGGACCAGCCGTGATTGTACTGGTCTTTACGAACCCTGGAATGATTTGCACAGCAGCTGAAATAAAAATATATGCGCTTCTCATGTTTCACACACCTGCAATGAGCCAGGTATTGCCTAAAACAAAACAGAACAATGATTATTAGTCTATGGAAAGCGAAAATCCCAAAAGTTCAAAGCAATCACACGTGAGAACTAAAGGCTGCATTCAGACTGTGGAAAATAGCGCACACTTGCTTACACAATTTATGCAACGTCAAGATGGGTTGGGTGAATATGTGAAGTACACAAGGTGGGTGAGGGGTNGCATGTAAAGTGTACAGTAACGGTTTGGATAAGCCCTTAAGTACACCCGCTCCACNAGCATTGTGAAGAAGTTAAGGTAGGGGTAGGACGGCGGATTACCCTCCTTTTGAGGGCAGTGTCCACCTCATAAGGAGGGAAATAGGAATTTGTTGATGAGATGTTCCAGCNACTGAAGTGTGTTCCAACCCAAGTATTCCCACAGTCACAATAAGCATTCAATTAAGGTGTTGGTAAATGAAATGTCAAAAAGTGGACTACCCCCTTTACCAGGGAGGACTGTTTACATATACATATATATATATATATATATATATATATATATATATATATATATATATATATATATATATATATATATATATATATATATATATATATA
>JABWIB010004282.1:0-15508 GCA_016617825.1 Platyplectrum ornatum
CCTCTCCCCACTGTTCTCTCTATACCCCTTCCCCACTGAAACTGGCAGTGAGAGATGCAGCTGGCGGTACTTATATCTCTGCAAGTGTGAGCAATTACTGCTGTAATAAATCACATGCAGAGGCATCAGCATTGCCAGAGATGATGACAATACTGGCTCTGTCTGCTATCCTGATATTCATGCTTTTAGTGGTGCTGAATATTGGTCTTGAAGTTTTTTCTTCTATATTATTTGGGTTTTACAAAAACACCCCAAATTCTGCTTTACTGGCCTAAATTTACTAAGCAGGGAGATTGCAGAGTGGAGATGTTGCCAACAGCAACCAATCAGATTCAATTCTCCAGTATGTATAATGAAACTGAAAGCTTGAATCTGATTGGTTGCCATGGGCAACATCCCCACTTTTCAATTCCCCAGCAAACTTCCCACTTAGTGAATTTACTCACTGGAACAAGCTATCCATTGTTGTCTTACCCTTGATAGGGGCTACTTACTTACACAGGCACCAAAGAAAGTAAAGAAATGCACTACTTTGTATTCTGTACTACATTCTCTACCTTTCACCCTACATTAAGAACATTTTGTATAAATATCGGCATAAAGGAAGCCAAATAAATTATTGGAACAAAAAAAAAAACGAATCAAAATACAGAGCATAATTACACAATTGTCAAAGCATATACAATTTGAACAAGGGTAAGCACCTGACAATAAGATACGCCTAGTTTTTAGAGGAAGAAAACAGAAAAAAAAATGTTCCAAACAAAATTGTGTAATAAAATATTTAATAAACTATATTTTATTCTTATTTTTTTTTTGGGTTGTGCACTGGGGGGAGCCCAGGGGCTCACACCGCATGGCAGCGGCTGGGGCTTAGTGGCAGGCATCGGCAGCCTGCACAATGCAAGGAGCTGGCAGCTCTTTTTTGGGGGGTTTTCATTTTATTTTATTTTTTTCTGGTTTTTGTTATGTGCGAGACATTTAGGTATTTAGACTTAGGTACTGTTGTCATTGTCAACAACTTTCTTTATTGATATATCAAAGTCAAATGGAGGAGTGATCTGGCGCCCTCTATGTCACCCTCTGCGTATATACGGTACTTCAATAAATGCACAATACAATGTAAACGATACGGTCTAGAATAAGAGTCAATAAACAGTTCTATTCTTTGTGTTCAGTTCTTGTCTCGATCTATGGAGTGTTCACAATCTCATCAAAATTTCTTTCAATATCGATCCACTTTCCACAGCAGAGTCGCACGGCTCAACATAAAAGAATGGAAAGAAACGGGAGGTGATAGCTAAACTGCATGCTGAGATATGCAGGCTGTCTGTGCCTTTACCTACTGTAAGTATAATGTAGGTCGCGAGCACCATCTGCACACAGATAAGTTGGGGAACTATGTTTTTCATCAAGTGGCAGTGCAAGAGTTACAATATTCGGCAAGCCTGGCAGGGGTGAGGAAGGCTCTGTGTATAAAGTATATATATATATATATCTTTTTAAATCATAAGATTTTCTATTTGTCATCATTCAAAGGACCTAAGTCTGACTACAAGCGGGCTCTTAGCTTAAGTAATAAATCTGTCAGAGAGGCCCTGAGCAGGCATGGTTACATACCAGAAACTCCGACGTCAAGTTCAGTTATGTTGAAGGGTTGAATCTACCCCTTGGGATCTCCTCTGGCTCTGGCCAGTGCAGGGACAAGGGAAGGATCTCTTTTGCAATCTGTCCTTTTTAGCACACGCCTGAATATTGAATGCTTAATCTTTTCCACTAATCTGACAATAACAAAGCCAAAGTAGTAATACCTACCAGTGGAAATCCCCACACCCCCCAACAGTCAGATAATGAACTGCTAGAGTAAACTCATTACACTATACTATAATAGTACTATATTACATCCTCTACCATTATATTATATGTTATATTACAGTATATATTACATCCTCTACCATTATATTACATGTTATATTACAGTATATATTACAAACTGACCATCATTTATTTTTGCAGGTCAAGCCCAAGACTGCTTACTGGTATGCATTGACTAATATACCCCTCCTTAACTACCCCTTAGCTTTGCTACACTAAGCCTTTTCTTTTCCATCCATAACGCTTGTCTTATTTTTCTGCTTCTCTTTTTCCTTGGTTGTAAAGTTGTACCTTGAAGTCTAGCATTCCTTAATTTTTATTTGTCATTTACAATGTATGTAAACTTTTAGATTGCTAATAAAAATAGTAGGAGTCTCGGTGCAATCTCTATTGCCCAAAGTTAAATTCACACTTTAACCATGAGATGGGCTCATTCACTCTGTGATTGTTATTCGCCTAGCTGGTTTATGGTGGCTTATGCCATCTAGCCTTTCTCTGTTAGGTTTGTGTTTGTGCTTCTCTCTCCACTATCCCGTCCTCGGTGTCAGGGGAAGTGCCGGCCATGACTTTCCGGTGAGCTTCCATCTGCAGGTCTATCCCCACCATCAGGGACAGAAGTGAAGACCAGATTCCGGTCAGACTGCGCCCCTGTGCATGTGTCTTTCTGCCCTGGAATGTTTTATACCCTGTGTTCACTAACATCCTGAAGAACATTGACTTCAATACAATAAAAAAAATATTTTAAAGATAGTAGATGTGTGTTAATATTAAAACATGTATTAATACTGCACGGAATATCTACACATGATCAATTATATGTTGAAATAGTTTTTTATGATGTTCAATATTTTTGGTAACATTTTAATTCCCTTTAAGTAGGACCCCTTGTACCTTTCTTTGCCTAAGGCCTACAATGCTGTCCTTGGGCAGGGGTGCAGGTCCCTTACTTTTCCAGAGGCACCATAACCCCTAAATACACCCTTGTCCAATATATTGTGCAATATCCTGATATTGCCTGAATTCACTGCCCATCCTCCCATCTACATGATGTTATGATGTGTTATATGGTGTTTTCTCTGGCTTCTATTTGTGGTTTGTTTGCATATATTCCTGGTTGTGAGTGACGAGCCAAAATGATGAGTAGAGTAAAAGGAACGCCAAATAGTCAATGCTTTAATGCCAAGGGAGACAGGGTCAGAAGTCATGTCAGGAAACAGACAGACCATAATGTCAGAATCCGTAAGAGAAGTGTCCAAAATAACTTTTATAACTTATATATAGCAGCCACGAGGAGCTTTTATGAAAGAACAGGTAATGTGCATTAATAAGACAGATAATGATATAATTTAGCATAGGGGATTCAGAGGAAGAATGCAAATGTCCTTTACCGTTTGTATGGGTGCAAATGATTTAATAGAAAAATGTGGATGTGATCAGGACTAGGTTATTACCAAACATTGCTGGTGATGCCATCAAGGCAGGGCCACCACCAGGATCACCCGGGCGTCCGGGCCCCCCACATAATGCTAGAACATCGTCACGTCGCGATGTCACAATGTCACCGTAGGAGGCCGCCGGGTCTTAATGAGGCAGTGGCCCGGCACCCTGTACTGGTGTGCCAGCGGCTGCCGGCACCCTGCCTGAACTCAGTGAGTACAGGCAGGCTGCCGGTACACCAGTACAGGGCACCGGGCCACTGCCGGGGAGGTGGGGGGACAGCCGGGCCCGGGACTGTAGGCCCAGGTGTTCCCCCCCTGATGTCGGCCCTGCATCAAGGCATCCAAAAACATAATGATGCCAAATGCCTTTCAGCCAAGTGATTATGGGTGCAGGTTACAGAAATTAAAGGAGATAAATGATTTTGCCCTATTGGTGCCACTATAGCCTGTCACCATCTATAGGCCACACCTTATCACCTACTGTATGGACAGGAATCCAAATCCAAACAGAACATTGCAATAGTCCCATACATAAGTCCTATTAGTGCAAGAGGCTCTCATATAGCTACTGTAAGTTGTGTCTTGATCAATTAATTCATTAAATGTGAATAAACAAGACATTTAAGATGTGAAAAGTACAAAGTAGGCAAAACAGTGCAAGGGCTTAATATACTGGATGTTACCATTTCTGATTTTCTAGTTTTACAGAATTGCAGAAATCGATGGCAGATATGTAGTTCATTCAGTGTTCTGCAATCTCATCCAAGCAGAGAAGGTAAAGGACTGGATCCAGAGTTGCGTACTATTGAACATATGAGTGTTACGAATGGGCAAAACCATGTTGAATTGCAGGGGAGGTTAATTTCATTAGTTGCGAAGAGTATTAGAGTTGAGAGATGATGTTTCCAGCCCAAGTGTAATAACAGTGTAACAGTAACACTGGTCAGTATCTGTGTGCAACATGCAACAATAAAGTATTTTCCCTGCATGCAAACACTGACATTCATTTTACCCCCCTGCAATTCAACATGGTTTTACCCAATCGTAACGCTTGTAAGTTGAATGGTACGTAAGTCTGGATCCAGTCCAAAGAGAGGAATCAGTTCAGATTGGTGTAACGATAGTGGGATAAGCCATGGGCCAAGCTGGCTACACTGAGATACACCTGTTATAGGAATTATATTAGGATTAAAAAAGCGTAACCACTGATGGTGTGATTCAAACACAGGGGTTTTCTCTGAGACCATAGTGCTCCTGCTAATGGTACAAATGCATTCGTTTCATCATTAGTTGTTGCATAGTGACCATAAACAATGTGAACGGTACCAGATTTGGTGAAAGTGCCACAATGCACCAACATCAGCAAGAAAGCTCAGTGCAGAATCCCCACGGCCTCTGGGGAAAGTAACTGCACCGCACGAGTCTGGATATATTCCCCAACTTGTGAAAGGGAATTACTGAGTCTATGTAACACAAGATTTGTAAGTGGAGGCTGAAGACAGCACATTCATTTGCTTGGCATCCATCCCCCTGTGCCTGTCAGAAACGTATTAACTCCTTCATTGGAAACAAAGCTGACATTAAACTAAAACTTGCAGGTAGTGAGCTTCAAATTCAACAAAAACATGGCAGCAACATGATAATGTCTGTATGTATGATAAGGTCTGGTGTAGCAATGTCAATCATAGAATTATATTTACTGTTTGAACAAAGCCATTTAATAATTAAAAAAAAAATGAAATATCTGCTATTATACCTTCCTGCCATCAAAATGGGAATGCATTGGTATGGTGTATGCATCCACTTGTTATAGTGGATGCATACAGGTTGTCCAGGTTGTCTCATGTTGTCATAGTGCGGTGCACAGGCTGAAAACATTTGCTTGGATAGTATACTAGAATAACTCAGTTCCTGTTCATGGTTTCCATTTCCAGATTTTTGCATTAAAATAAAAACTATATATACATATGTATACTGTAAATATATATATATGTTGCTTATCTTGTTGCGTTTGCAAATATCATCTGAATTCTCTTGAGATAAAAATAGTGCTAGATGATTAGTTAGGCAAGTTCACTTGACACCATTCCCTATCTGTGACGCTGGGACCTCAGATCTGTATATGGTATGCAACTTAAAGTATATATAAATGGGGCTAGCCCCGTGGAGGAGACTCAGCAAGCCCTTCTATTGCAAATCAGATCAGCCCAACACCACAAGGTAAGACACTAACACACAACATGCAGACATATGAGTTATAGAAGCTGCAAAGGGGCTGGAACACAAGGATGCCACTCATACAGACAAGGATTATTTATATTATTTATTATTCGTATACAGTGCAAATCCAAATCCAACGTGTTGGGTTATGAGAAAAATAAATAAGGAACATGATACAACAATGTTAGATTTCAATATATGCAGACGGAAGAGTAAAGCTTAACTCATGTAGAAGAGACATTTAATTTAATGTCATTCATTTTCTTTTATTTGTGTCCAGTTTAAATACTTGGTCTAGATTTACAAGCTTTACAAACACACCAGCATTTGAAAGTGCATGCGTAACGCAACTGGTTCCATAAAAGTATTTAGTGGGAGCAATTTTTTTTTCTTAGTAAACTTTCATTTTGGTCTTATTTTCCATTTCCAGCCCAAATATGGCACAGATCACTGACATTCTGTCTGCCAAGGACATTGAAGCCGCACTGAAACTTGTAGAGAGTAAGTTAGACTACTTCTTCTTATAAAACATGCAATTTGAGATGCCCATAAATACCAGTTATTGTAGCCTTCATCTATTTTTTTAAGATAATATTACTAATAATAATAGTAATACTAATTAAACTAAAATATGTGTGGATGGTTAAGAATATACTTAATATACTGTTTTATATATACTATTTTATATATACTAATATACTATTTTATTATTATTATTATTATTTTTAATAGCAAACAATACATACAACTTGCAGAATTCTACAATACCATGGACATAATAAGATGGCCAAGATGGTCAATAATACCTGTTATATAGTTTACATTGAATGCAATTCTGTTATGAGTTACCTGTGAAACAATGTACATATAATATATAATAATATAATATAATATATTTATAATAATATAATATATATATATATAATATAATTAATATATAATAATATATAATACCTATTGTCATTTTTTATAGAGGTCGGCTCATTTAACTACCAGACCTTTTTCAAGGAAGTCGGTCTTTGTGGAAAGTCAGCTGACCAGGCCAAGAAGGTGTTCGAAATCCTTGACAGAGACCAGAGTGGATACATTGAGGAGGATGAACTAGCGTAAGGAAAAAAAANNTTTTAAAATAAATATTTCTCTGCATTCTGTCATAAAGAGTGTAAGATGTGTCTCCACATATTATTCCCAAACTGCAAAATAAATTNTAATAATAAAGTCCAGTTCTTTTTAAATGCCTTGGCCATCCTAATGCTTAGATACTGCAACACTTAAATCTCTGACCACTCACAAACATGACGGCTGACAGTCATTTCCTTTTTTCCCCACTAGGCTTTTCTTGCAGAACTTTAAATCTTCNGCCAGAAAATTGGACGATGCTGAAACCAAGGCATTCCTGAAGGCTGGTGACTCTGATGGGGATGGCAAGATTGGAGTAGATGGTAAGCCTTTGCCCAGATACATGTTTATTGAATAGGAACNTGGGAGCATTGGGGTCCTACATCATTCATCCTCCAATTATCACTCCTGCCATGTACATTTATAATATAAGATTCTACTAAGGCTTATATGACAGAATGGGTCTGTTTATTACAGCTACAGGAAGCCACATATGAGCATGGGGGCACTTAATGCTTTGATATACACTAATAAAATATATAAATGTTTTAATGTCTTGTAAAAATAGTTGAACATTTAGAATAGAATCCAACACCTAGCAAAGAGACAACTTTATAACAGCATAGGTATAGTTGAAAGAGTTAATACACCTGTGTGCCTATGCCTAATGTTAACATAGGCTCTGACCTCATGGACCCCCGATCCCCTCATGTGTATATTTAACAGATCTCCCTATGGAGAAAGTTGTATTGTGATATCACCTGTGGGTCAATGTGACAGTCATAATGAACGTAATGAACGTAATGAACACACCTGTCTTCCAGCAAGGAGACACTCATTCAATCTTTCATATAGAATACAATATATATATATATATATATATATATAGATATAGATATATATAGATATATATATAAAATATACATATAATACTGAAAACCCCACACAATGTAAAAATGCACTTTTTGATTCATCCTTTTTTTCTTTCTTCCTTATTTTAGAATTCCAGGCTCTGGTAAAACATTAAACAGCCCAAGACCAAAAGACTACAAAGACTGAACCCTCAATTGTCACCTGACAGGCACCTCTTTTATGGCTGGCACTTATTTGTGCATTTTTATTCCGTCTCATTGCATTGGAAAAAAATCATGCCTGTTTGTTAACTGTTTTTCGGGACTATTGAAATATCTAACAATGTACAGGTATTCTGCTCATTCAATGTTACGTCTAAAGTGTTTTTGAATGGCGCTTAGTGATTTCGACCAATCACAATGTTGAAGTTGTGGCTGGAAGATGTAAAAATAAAAATTCTTTAAATACATACTTTGTTTCATATATCTTTTGTTTCTGACTAATTATTTACATTTAGATGTTCCTAATTCTTACACAGAAAATTATTATTTTAATATTAATACTTTTATATATATATATATATATATATATATATATTAGTTAGTTATTCTTTTTATATAGTTTATTAGTTATTATTTTCCTTTTTTTTATATATGCTTAAGGGACATAAGAAAATACTGGTTTGAGTGGTATTTTCTCAAAATAGAAGTGACCTAACTACTACAGAATATCATATGATAGGACCACGGTTTAGAACATCAATCAGAACATCATGTTCAGTTCTCCTTAATGTTAACTGACTGTTTTACTAGACATAATGTCATATAATTGCTGAGACTACAGTATAATGGGTTTTTACCTACAGTGGAAAACAGGAGCCAATTCAGTCAAATTACATGTGTTCTATCTATCTCATATCTATCTATCTATCTATCTATCTATCTATCTATCTATCTATCTCATATTGATCTATCTCTATATTTATCTATATCTATCTATCTATCTATCTATCTATCTATCTATCTATCTCTATATCATATCTATCTATCTATCTATCTATCTATCTAATATCTATCTATCTCTATATCTATCTATCTCATATCTATCTATCTATATATCTATCTATCTATCTATCTATCTATCTCATATCTATCTATCTCTATATCTGATCTATCTATCTCATATCTATCTATCTATCTATCTATCTCATATCTATCTATCTATCTATCTCATATCATATCTATCTATCTCATATCTATCTATCTATCTATCTATCTATCTCATGCTGATCTATATATTTATCTATCTATCTATCTATCTATCTCATACTGATCTATCTCTATATTTATCTATCTATCTATCTATCTATATCTTATCTCATATCTTTCTATTACAAATATATACTGATTAAAGATATTAAATACAATGTGAAAATCCAAATATTACTGTTATATTCTTAGTTTTCTTAGACTTTTGAGACATAATCACAAGTAAGGTACTTTATGTATTCAATACTCCTTTAAGAACCCACTATTAAACATTACTACATTACAGAATATGTACAGGGCTTTTCCAATATTTTAAACAAATGTTGATCTTCAAGGGCCATGTTCCAACCCCATGGCTGCCAACTCTCACATTGCTCCGTGGTCTGTGAACTCCACGCGCTTAAGTTACAGGTTATGTTTCACTTACAGCCCTGGCATGCTGTTGAGTTGTTTGGCATATGGACTCTGTGGTTGCAATGCCAGATATCTGGATGAAATATTATGCTGTGCTGGACGGACATAGCAGAGAGTTAGCATGGAGGGATGTGAGGCCAAAGCTCCTGTTTAGTTCTTATGGGAAATGCAGCAAAGTAATAGGGTAAATCTGATGCAATTTGAGAAAGCTCTGATAGGAAGGCTGGGTGTCTACTTACTCCGTTGGGTACATAGGGTGAATCGGAGTTCACAACACTTCTCTTTTACCATGTATAACACTATTAAAGTCTAGTAAATGTTCCTAATGGAATAACAATCAAATATCAATACATTTATACATTATAAATATAAATGTAAATAATTACCAACATAAAAGCTGATCCAAACATCAACAGCAAAGAGGGGTTAAATTGCACCCCCGTAAAACTATGTTGACATGAAGGGGGAGGAAAATGTACAAACAGAAATAGAATTGCAATTTGATGGTTCATAGGTCAACTCTAAATCATGGTGTAAAGCTGTGCAGCATTTGTGTGCTTTAGGTACTGCATGTACTGCATGCAAACAATGAAACAATATAAGAGAAGGGAATGTTAGGGAAGCTCACCCACTAAGTTTTGCAGGGCCTCAGGCAGGAATTTTTGCTATAAATATATAAATAAATGTACCGGGAAGACGGAGGACCAGCTAGCTCCGTGGCGCGGTCGGCTATTACAACATATATAGTATGCACTGCGCGCCGCTGACTCCTCAGCAGCGCGCTTATGCTACTATGAGGTCACACTGGCGTCTGTACATCTTCATAGATGCGGCTGCCGGGGAAGCTTCACCATAGCTCCCCGGCAGGCCAAGAAAGACTGAAGCGACGGCGGCGGCAGGAGCAAGGACCGTATAGGCGCGGGGCCCCTAGGGTCCCCTGACCTCGCGGAACCATAGGCAACCACCTATACAGCCTATGCCTAGGGCTGCCTCTGTGTACGGTCCCTGGTTACTATCCTTGCACATATGGACCTTTGGTTTACACAGTCATAAATTTTAGTCCACAAAGGAGGAGCTTCATAGCACTATGGAGGTCAAGATCAGGTCCATTGGGATGTTTTTTTAGTTGCTCTTAACTCTAAATCAACCCCAGGGGGTATATTTACTAAGTGAGATTGCATTGAGATTGAAAAGTGGGGATGTTGCCCATAGCAAACAATCAGATTTGAGTTCACATTCTCCAGTGTATAAAATTAAACCGAGAGCTTGAATCTGAGCTTGGCTGCTATGGGCAACATCCCCACTTTCTAATCTCACTGCAATCTCGCCACTTAGTAAATATACCCCCAGATGCTATGAAAATATGAGTTTAAGTCAGGTTGTGGGCGCTTTCCTGCTCATAGGTGTGTGTTAAACTGGTGCTCCCCAATTCTCCCATAGACATATAACAATGTATTAATAGGTATGATTTTAAAACACTTTTAATGCAGATATCACTCATTTTATTTTATTTTCACATTATTATTTTAATTACAAGTGCGGGAATAAAGTTGGGGGTAAATACAGGGTTATGCCATACCATCACTTCTTCCACTGACTATACATTTCTATTAATATCACTATCTGTGACACACACAGTGCAACCCATAATACACTCTCTCTACCTCTCTCACACACACACACACACACAATGCACCACATTATATTCTCTCTACCTGTTATACACACACACTGCACCACATAATACATCCTCCCTACTTCTCAAACACCCCATTATACATTCTCCCTATCTATATCTTCCACAAAATGCACCTCATAACACAGTCTATCTACCTCTCTCTCTCTCTCATACACACACATACACTCCAACTTATAACACATTCTCCCTACCTGTATGTCACACAAACATTGCGCCACATAATACATTCTCTCTACCTCTTACAAACACACACACACACACACACTGCACCACATAATATATCCTCCCTACCTCTGAAACACTAACAGAATAGTAACCCAGACCATGCCATATGTCTGCAATTCTTCATTATAATGTGAATGAAGGTTTGCCAGCTCAGTATTACTCAGTAGTCAATTGACAATCGTCCCCTACCCCCACAGGGGGGGACCCCAGAGTCAGGCGATTTCAATGTCTCCGGCATTTCTGCCACTGTGGAGCAGCAATGACCAATGCAAGAGTCAGCTGGAGAACAGAACAGCTGAAGGTAGCAAGCAGGAACTGGAACTGCAGTAGCTATAAACTTGGTCTCTAGAGGAGAAACACACAGGAACCAGAAACCTATAATTTGTACTTTTTAAAGTTCGGCAGGTGAGACTGTTCCGGGAATAAATAGGATGTTCTAGGCACCCATTGGTTCAGCAGGACATGTGAATAAACTAGGCATCAATGTGGTCCATTATCAGTTGACCTCATCCAACATGGCCATACCTATGAACATTACAGATACTGCCCTTAGCTGGCATATTTTCAGAACTTCACTTAGGTGATATCAGACGTCACGGTAAAACATCTGTTAGACATCCAGCACAGTTGCCAGCCTCTAGTGAAGGATCTTAGCTATCTGGGGACAGGATCGTAAACTAAGCGGTCCACAGTATCCATCCTGGTGATGTAATACATATACCAGTACAACAGATTCACATACTTACATATTTTATTGGAGATCTCATACTCTCACCACTGTAAAATATACACTTTTAGACATAAAGTCTTGTAACTGTATACTAAGTACACTTGTAGGAAATAAATCTGTCCAGTTCTTCCTTTCATCTCGCTGCTTCTTATGTTTTGATGACACAATGTCTGTTTGATGGCAATTGTAGCTACAACAACATTCACAAAGACTAATAAACTTGCTTTGCCAGCTTATAGCATACTTGCCAGCCTATTTCAACTCCCCTGATGGCACAAGGCTGTATACAGCACCATTGTACATTATACAGCCTAAAGCCACTACCCTCCTGTTTCACTGGTGCAGAGTACCAAGAAAAATAGGGTTAGGGTAGTGGAAGGGAAGGGTGAGAGTTAGGGTAGTTGAAGCGGAGGATTAGTGTAATGGAAGAAGAGGGTTAAAGTTAGGGTAGCGGAAGGTGGATGGTTAAGATAGGGTAGTTGAAGGGTGGGTGAGCACAGTGAAAAGGGAGGGTTAGAGTTAGGTTAGTGGATGGGGAGCGTTAGAGTTAAGGTAGTGGAAGGGGAGGGTTAGTATAGTTGAAACAGATGGTTAGTATAGTGGAAGGGGAGGGTTAGGGTAGTGAAGAGAAGGGTGAGAGGAAGAATTTGTAAAACATACCGGTTGGAACTACAGGAGCTGTCAAACTCCCGCTGACGGGAAGCCTTGTGACGTTGCTAATGACCATTCACAGCCCTGTCAAAAAAACACTGTTGAAATAATAATTCACAATACCTTAAATGCCAATGGCTGCCTATGTTTGACTTGACTGTGAGTAAAACGTTATTCTCTGTTATAAGAACCATAATAAACACAACTTCTAAAAAAACCTTGCTGAGCGTGTGCATCTCCTGAGCTTGGTAAATATTACACATCGTATGAAAAATTCTTTCTTGAAATTAAAACATTTGCATTGGGCTACCTGTACTTTCAATTTAAAGTTTAACTAAATATCCCATCAAGCCGTGCGGATGAACAGCCATGTGTAGTGCAGGTTGTAGGAGTAGATCTCATTAAGTAATAGAAATGTTTTCCTGACATCTATTTGTATTATTGCCTATTTAACACACTCATCTGGAGAATGTGTATTGAGCCTTTCATACACGGGATGAAGGCTGTTTAAGCCTTTGTCTACATAACATTTGCAAATTAACGCATGGGAATTGGATTATATGTCAAATGCGGAAAGGAAGTCGCATATTGCTTGCTAGATGGTTGAGATGCCATGTGGCATTGTAATGCTTGTTTCCTTTTGTTGGCAGATGGATACTGGAAAGCAGCAAACCTAATGTCACACAAGGTTCAGCCTAATACGCGGAGACATTTCTGTAGAAAAAAGTTCAGATTTTTATATACCATGATTAGTTTGTAAGAATTCCCTGTGCGAACAGAATTTTGTGATGGGCAGGAATTGATATCACCTATGCTGTTTAATCCGAGATATCACGGAAGGCAGATCTCAGATCTGTATGTCGGCAACCCTAAGATAAGGTGCAACCGCTTAGACCCACAGTCCCACTTCATTTTATTGTGTAGCTCTCCCAGACCCCCTGAGGATTATACCACCCTCCCATCTCATTCACATAGCCCTGTCCGCATGCTTACATTCTTACGAGATTGATACATACTGTAGGTGCAATGACACATACACTAGGGATGATTTTAGTCAGCTGCCAATTAACCTACTATGATGTTTTTTGGGGTGTGGGAGGAATCCGAAGCACCCGGAAACTAAAGTAGACATGGGAAGAAGATACAAACTCCACACAGATAAGGTCCTGTCCGGGGAATTGAACTTACAACCTCGGCGCTGTGAGACTTCAGTGCTACCCACTCAGCATCCATGCCATCAACCGAAAGGCTTTCTTTATTTCTTTATTTCTGNAATAATATTCAAACACTGTTAATGATTGAATTCCAGCAGCTGGAACAATTCAGTGTGCGATGCCTAGCAATAGATCTGACATCAATCTAATCAGAGGCGTATACAATGACAATTCACCTAATATTCAGATATTACTGTAAAACAATGACATTCTAGAGTGGCGAAAGTCATAACGAAAGTCTTGTGCGATATTTATAAGGCTGAAACAGGCTGTAAAAGGTTGTGTAAAACGCATTGGCAAGCACAGGGTATTTATACTAAGTGCTTCTCCTAGGAAATCCCTCAGCAGATGTGAGGTCAGATAGCTGTGATGAAATGCCAAAAGTAGAAAAACTCTCTTACTGACAAGGGTACAACCCTAGACTCTGCTTGTGCTGCAAATCAGATACCCCATGTAAGCTTAAAAGTCAATTAGCCGCAAATAACTCAGTATTAACTCTTTGTGTCACTCAATCTAATGCCCGTTTTATTAATACTGGTGCTCTATCATATATATATATATATATATATATATATATATATATATATATATAATTACTATGCATTCTGATGATGGGTACACACCAGTGCCCCTTATGCCATAAGGAGGCCACACAATCAGAATAGTAGAGATATGGCCATCGGATTCAAGCTGACATGTAATCAGAAAGTGAGAGCTTGAATCTGATTGGTCGCATCTTCACTCTTCTTTTTCCAGTTTAGTAAATCATTTAGAAGTTGAAATAACAGAAATCAATAACAGGTCCAACATTTTCCTTCTATGACTTTTTACCCATGTTTCCACACTATTCCCTCTATACACCCCTCTACCCACAGCTTCTACTATACCCTTCTTTCTACCCCCAACTCATCTTTTTATTTTCTACAACTCCTGTCCCCCCGTCACCCCTTCCCTTATATTTCACTCACTTAGTGACAGATGAAGCTATCCGTGAGAGGCGAAACCTGTGATATAAATATCTTTGCATCAATCAGTGCTCACACATGCAGAGACATCGGTATTGCCGGCTGTAACTTTCACTGACAGCTGAAGCCAACAGTCAGCGATAATGAAGTCTTTGCCAATGCCGATGTGTCTGCATGTCTGAAATGCCGGCTTTTCATTGTGCAAGAACATATGGAGGAAGTCACCATGATCATTCCCTTCTAAATCCATCCCTACCACCAATCCATGCCCATAAAGCTATGATAAACAGGAAATGTATATTAAACACATATAGATTTACATTTGTATCATTTAATAGTTAGTTCACCTTTTATTGCTCTATAATAATCCTGAAAGAAGAAAATAAACAAACGTTCTACCATTTCAAGCCATGAGATGTTTGTTCACTGCTTTACCTTTCATAATTATTATGAACATTTTATTTTAGTTAAAAAAACATCCTGTGTTAAAATGTTTTCCTTGCTGCCCGAGGAACCTGTTGACAATGGAGTGTGTTGTATATATTGGAAGTGGAGTTGGGAGGCCTTGGGAGCATTGTGAGCTGGAAGACCAAAAAGGACACATACTGAGGAGGAACTTCCACCCCCTCTCTGAGGGCACTTATACTGAGGAGCAGCTTCCACCCCCTCTCTAAGGAAACTTATACTGAGGAGCAGCTTCCACCCCCTCTTTGAGAAAACTTGTACTGAGGAGCAGCGTCCACCCCCTCTCTTAGGACAATTATACTGAGGAGCAGCTTCCACCCCCTCTCTGAGGACACTTATACTGAGGAGCAGCTTCCACCCCCTCTCTGAGGA